>JAZGTK010006913.1:0-20077 GCA_036877625.1 Ambastaia sidthimunki | reverse complement strand
TGACTTAATAACACGCCATCACCAGTACTGAACGCCAAGCTATACTACGTATCATTCTTTTATCCATTTTGGTAGAATTTCTAAATTATAAACAGTGTGTTTATAATTTCTTATTGTGAAATGTTGCATGCACTTATGTAAATGCATTGAGTAGGATTGTTTCTGATTTCATTATAGTCCCTCTGTCTGTTAACCCATAATAGTAGCAGTTGTCTTCAGACTTTGTCTCAGCTATGGTTGTGTGTGTGTTTAACTGTGTGTAATGGTGTGTGAGAGTGTGTGTGCCAGCGTTGTGACTGGCCAGCTCTATGTAACAGGCTGCTAGACGGCAGCGGGGCAGCAGTTCATCTGGTCTGAAAGCAGGCACAGACTAATCTGGTACCACAATGGCTGAATGAAATAATTAAAGTAATCCTCTGTGTCTCGCAGTTGGATAGGGAGGGGGGCATGGACCACCCATCCTGAATGGGTCACTGAGTGTCCTGAAGGTGGTGGCTTATTGATCCTGCATGCCTGCAGACTGGGCTGATTATTGCAGGACAAAGGTTTGTGTGAACTTAGAGTCCGCTGGAGTTAGTTTCGAATTCCTGGAGCATATGTTAGATTTACAGCTCTTGAATAGCAATGAAGATGTGTTTGGTCAGAGTATGTGGGTTATAGTATGTAACTTACTTTGCCTGATTTTAGGTGCTTTGTGGGTTTCCACCAGGCTTCTTTTTGTAACCTGGTGAACACTGTTGCCAGTTAGTGCATTAGAAGGTTCGAGTGCATGGCCATGAGAGCTGTGAAGATAAGTGCACTGTATTCACAGGATGTCACTACATGTTTTCAGTCTGCCTGCTTCTCTCTAAATCCATTTGTGAGGTTCATACTAATTAATCAGCAGTGTTTTAAAGCTGGCAATGAAATTGAGTCCAGCAGTGCACCTTCTGTAACAGTGAGCAAATAGTTCTACGGCTTTTAAGATGTCCTCTATTTCCTTTTAAGGGTGAGATAGGTGAACACTTCAGCTGCATACTAAGATTTCTGTTGAGCTTGGGTTAACCATTAACCTAGAACAGATGCCGCACTCGCACTCCCTTCTAAGTCAGTCATTCTCCTGGCCTTAGACAAGAGCTGACTCCTGAACCCTCATAAATGTCACAGCTTTAATTTAATTCTTTAATTATCACGTTGAAACCAAGATATTAAATGGGGAGGGGTTAGAACAATCATTAACTGAAGACTCTGATGCCGGCACGTTACCATGACGTCAGATTCATCCAGCGATCTTGACTCCAACAGCGACGGTTACGCAAATGCTTTAATGCCGTTATTTTTTCTTAGAATCACCTTGTGGTGTCACGCTGAGCTGGTTGCCACATGAGGGGGCATCTTGGCCAAGGTGTGCTGTCTCATTTCCCCATGGCATTTTACTGAAGGAAGCTATGCTTAGCTGGTAGATAAGAGTATGCTGTGGTACAATGATCAGTTCTCTTTTACAGGTCTCTAAAGAGAAAAGAAGGAGAGCGAGAGAAAATCATACAGCAATTTTAAAGCATGTCAGCGGGGGAGGCTTTAGAATAGTAATTAGCCCGTTAAATCTGTTAACCTCCCCCTGCGCTACAACACAATGGCCTGCCTGACAGTATATATGTGTGATTTTGAGAGGGCACAGAGGGGCAAAAAAGATTTGCGTGCGTACGCAAGAGAAAGACGGGGAGGGAGAGAGAGCGATGTAGGAGGTGTTGTTACAAGAGACCAGGTGTGAAATGAACATAATGTGGTTTCTGTGGTGAGAGAAAGACAGGAAATAAGACAGGAACCATGTTCCTCAATCGCTGATGCAAAACTTCTGGCCAAATGTACTGTGAATAATCTGTGAGGAGCTGGTGGTGAGGCTCCGGAGGGGAGCACTGGCCCACATCTTCCCCTGCCCTTACAGCTATTGATTATATTAATGACATCCAGCTTATACACAGCAGCACAAGATGAATTAGGCTGCACAGCCTGAGAGCAGAGTATAAATTCTCACTGGATTATGACAGTAGTCATAAATACCGCACTCTGGCGACGCCTGTCTTCCTGCGAGGAGATCTTAGTCGTGGCTCGATGTTGGTGTAGTTGAAGACATTATTAGAGAGGTGGACAGAGCTTGTTGATTTAAGGTTTGTGCATCTGCTGTCATAAATCTGATTTCTGACCACGTAATGATGTTGATCAAAGCTCGGGGGTGAAGAAAGGCCCCATCGATGGCCCGTTGTCGTTGTAATTTTCAATTTTTCAATTCAGTTTTATTTATATAGTGCTTTTTACAATGTTACGTTGCTTCAAAGCAGCTTTACACAAAATACTAAGATAAATTCAGACATTAATAAAAAAATGGAAAATATACATTTTAAAAATATAAACACACTTTATTGTGTACCTGTGTAAAAAAAACTAAGTGCTAGCTCTCTACAACTGAAAGCAAGGCTGTTTGCCAGGTACCAGTACTTGATTTGACTCTGTTAAGGTCCCCTGTGTCTTGTAAATGTTGCCATCGTTAAAAGGCGTGTCACTCTTGTGTGCTGACACATTTCCATTACAAAGACAGTTCCTAGCTAAAAAACTGAGCAGTTGCCACCTTTAGGTTTCACATACTCAGATGTGTTAAGCTAGCTTTTACTTTTATTTTATGACCTTTGTCACTTTCTTTTTGCCTGAACGTCTGCACACAAACATGCTGACATTCCTTTGCTGCTGTTGTTTTTAGAACTCTTGTGCGAGTGTCACACATTCACAAACATACAGCGCTCACATATATGTGCACGCACACACTTTCACAGCCGGCCGAGAATGTTCTTCAGCCAGTAGACTGTGGGAAAGGATGTGTGCAGCATTCTGAAGCCCCCGCTGGCCACGTCAGGCTTTCCAGTGTACAGTGACTCTTTATCACACACTCTCCACTGGACCCTTGAGACAGAAAGTCGTGAGAGCTGCTCAAACCCATTCATCACAACAAACAGATTCACATGCGCACGCTTTTCATGTAACAAGGATGTTTTTGAGCTTTGTTGATTTTTCCAAAGCATAATGAAGAGCTATTTAGTTTCTGTTTATATAAAGAGGTTTTTTCTTTTGTTCCCTTTCCATTTTTTTTTAAAACAATATTGTTCATTCTGGTTAACCCTCTATCCTGATTTTAACACATGGTGTCTGAAGTCCTTGCCCCATTTTTTCCTTGACATTTTTTTTTTCGTGACACACTACAAAGTTCAACGCACATCTTCAGCATACACACATGCCTGTGAAATGCCAGCTCCATGAGATGGTCGTTCAAACGCTGCATTATAGGTGAAGTATTTTTCACCTCTCCAACCCCTTTTGTGGCACACACTGTTTAATTAGCCAGACGAAAGTATGCCAGGGTCGTCTGTCTCGACAGATTCAGAATTAGACTGTGGAATTAGTGAGAAACAAGTCAAGATCCCATCATATGTGTGATCAGGGTCACACATCCCTCCCTCCATTTCAGCCTCATTAGTGAACTGTTCTCTTTGTAGTTTCACTCAGTCATTGAGCTCACACTCAGCTCACACTAATACAGTCATTGCCATGTGACTGCATTAGTGTGAGCGAGTCTGTGTGTTTTGACTGGTTTGGGTTGACTGTTGTTACTGTGTTTGTTTATGTTACATCTCCATTTGCCACACAGGTATAAAGGTCAGTCGTATAGGGTAGCCATGTGTTGTTTGATGTTGTTCTAGTTGTTTTAAACTAGATTTTTATGTATTTGTAATGGCATGCATTGCTAATAGAAAAATACATGGTACATGTACCAAACAACTAATCAATATAGCGGCTAGTGTGTGGAAGATCCCACTTTCTGTCAGTCACAGAATGGTTGCTCCACTTTTCTGACAGTAATTTTGAAAAAGTATATTTATGAGGGTTTGTGGAGTATTAATGTGAAATGTAATCAACCTCATGGAAAGCAGTGATTAGTCGGGATGGGAAAATAAAAGTATTCAGAGACTTTCATGTTTTGTATTCACAGGCAAAAATATAATAGATGATGGCACTTATTGTTTACTGCAGGGTCTGGTGTGGCTTTCCTCTGGACAGTAATCTAGCAGCCCTGCCTCATTAGCCATAGGGAGCGTGGTAGTGTAACATTCCACATATGTTAGAGGGGTATCTGCAATTACCACAGTGGGAAACATCAAAGTAGCGTGACCTTAAACGTGACGGATTAAAAAGAAACTGATTTATTTGATTGTTCCTTTTCATGTTCTTTCATAGTAGCTCATGCTGAGGTTTGGGTAAGTGGCAGGAGGGGGTTGTTATCAAGACAGTCTCCAAAGTCCTGTCTCTTACCACCGTCTCTGTGTGATGTTGTAGTAAATTGGGAGCCATTTGCTGTGAATTGCTATCAGCTAAAGTGGCCATTGAAAGATTAGAAAAGAACACTCCTGCAAACTCTTCAATAGCTTAGACTTAAACAGGAAAGAGAAGACTTTGTGTGTGTGTGTGTGTGTGTGTGTGTGTGTGATACAGGCTAATCTATCTTTTTACACATTTTGTGTATTTTTTTCTCCCTAGGCTTTTAACATGAAAGCAATGTTTTTTTTTGTCTTGCTGTTATTGTGTCTTTGTTTACACCCTGTTTATTTAAAGCATTTTTGTAAATGGCATTAGAAGACTACAGGGACCAGAAGTATTAAAAAGATTGGACGTGTGTGGCTCCAGAAATACTTAAAAACAACTATAAAAAACAAAGGAAAATTTTAGATCTTAGAATCTTTTTAATGTATCCTTTTTCCAGAAAATATCTACAGCGTTTATACTTTGGCTATGATTTAATTACAGTACATTACATTTTTTGGCAGTTCTGGTGAGAAGGATGTGATCTGATTGTGGATCCGAGTAACAAAACACTTTGTCAATGCATTTGGAAAAACAGATCAGGAGTTAAGTTGAAGTATTATTTGAATGGACATCACTTTAGCTTGCCTTTCTCTAAGGGTGAGTCAGCTCAGGCATCTCTGAGGAACACAGGCATGTGTCAGCTTCATGAATTGTACATGGCAAGAGAATTGCAAAATGAAGATCAAACACAATTCTTTGTGACACATTTACTGCCTCAAAAGAGGAGAGGTTTACAACATATGAAGGGCCGATCAATCATAAATCTCAGAGATTCAGTGCCATAAAACTCTGTGGCTGCCATCTTTTAACAGGTTTCTTGGCACTGGCACACACTTTGAAGGATTGTATTGGAAAAATGTATATTTATTTCATCATATTTATTTGTTTGTTTATTTTTTGCAGCAACAGACTGATGATGTGCCGAAGTGTCATTGCGATGTGGTCGCTGTGGAGTGCCATGCTGCTGTGGATTGTGCTTCTCTGTTGCTGTGCAAATGTAGTCAATGCCATTCACTACCAGGTGGTCGAGGAGCAGCCACCCAGCACGTTGATCGGAAGCCTGGCGTCTGACCAGGGCCTGCCAGACACTGGTCACCTTTACAAGCTCGAGGTGGGAGCTCCTTACCTTCGTGTGGATGGCAAAACGGGAGATATCTACACCACAGAGACCCCAATCGATCGCGAGACTCTTAAGGACTGTCGCAACCTTTTCGAGGGTGACCCTTGTTTTCTGGAATTTGAGGTATCTATTACAGACCTGATGAAAGGCACAGGACCTCGGCTTATTGAAGGCCGCATCGAGATCTTGGATGAGAATGACAACACCCCGCAGTTCTCATCACCTGTGTTGACTCTGTCAATCCCGGAGAACACACACATAGGTGCGCTTTTCTCAATTCCAGTGGCTAGCGACAAGGATTCCGGAAGCAATGGCATCGCTGATTACGCGTTAACAACTGGCCCTGAAGCCACCAACCTTTTCAGCCTGCAGGTGGCGCAAGACTCGGATGAGAAATTGCCACAACTTATTGTACTGGGTAACCTGGACAGAGAGCAGCGAGATTCTTACGACCTCAACATAAAAGTGGTCGATGGCGGCTCTCCACCCCGACAGAGTAGCGCCCTTCTCAGGATCACCATTACAGATGCCAACGATAATGTGCCCAAATTTGAGAAGTCACACTATGAGGGCGAGCTGCCCGAAAACAGCCCAGTGGGTCATTCTGTTCTGCAGGTAAGTGATTTGTTTCTTACTTCCTCTCCCTATGAAATACCAAGCAGTTTCAGAAGCAGTTTTATTACATTCAGTATTTTTTTTGTTGAAGTACTTTCTTATACAAGACTATCCATAACTTTCTATTTAAAAAATAAATCTCCCTGCCAAATATTGATCTAATTCAAGACAAACTAATTGTAATACGTTAAATATTAATATGTGCATATAAGAATTAAAACAGTGGATAGACACTTGCACACTCCCAATTTATAGGTACATTTATAGTATCTCACTGACCTAAACCAAAAACAATTATGTGTTATGCCAGACATTCACACTGAACATTAAGTAATACAGGAGATGATTTGACAGCTTGGCAATAGAAGTGCACTCAAGCCCCACATACAGAAGCTGACAAGTTTTTATAAATGAAAGTCTCAGTTATCCTGATGGGCTTTAGCCTCTGCTCTCACACAACAGGGTTAACACAGAAGAAATGAGGAAGCCAAATCATATTTTCACAGGCAATCGATTGATCCCTCATGGTTCCTTTAAACACAAGCTTTACAAAACAGGAGTGAAGTATTGACTGGTGGTGAGATTACATGTTGAATTGTTGTGGAAACAGAGCTGCTACTAAGATTAGGACATCTGTGAAGGCTGGAAGCTTTCCAGGATCAATCTGAAGCAAGTGTCTGGGCAAAAAAACATTAAATGATTGTTAATCTCTCAGTGAACAATTAATCCATGCAAGTTGTTTTCAAAGAGCATATCAGAAGATTTTATTTCCACTCTGAAGCATCCTTTCATGCAGAAGCAAATAAGCAGTAGTGGTATTAAAACTGCCTAATTTTATGATTTCAGAGAGTTGTAAGTATTGATGGAGTGTTGCAGCCTGTTCAGAGAAATTTACTTCAAATACATTAAATAAAATGAATTCCCTGTTTGCATGGCAGATGAAATGGAGTGACTCATATTGAGTCGTAATAACTTAAGCACCATGAATAATCTTATGACTGCCTCAGATTAAGGCTGGGCTCTCTAAATACATGGCCTGAAAGAGCATGTGTGTTTTTCATACACAGCCAAGGACAGGAACAAATCCTTAAATGTTGGAAAGCTTTAATCAAGCCAAAATGTTTAATTCCAACTTTTAACTCATCTGAGTACATGCTCTTATTTTTAAAAATAAAACATCTGAGTATTGAATGATATTGTAATTTAACTTTTTATTATATAGAGTCACAGTGTAGTGAAAACACAAGCTGTCTTTTGAAATAAAAAGAGGTGTGGGGTGGAGGGGTGCTTAAAATTAAGTTCTTGGAAGATTCTGTTATGCTATTAATTAACCTAATGCAATTCTTGGATGAGCTTGTGGGTTTTATTTTAGGTGTATAAAGCATATTTTTGGCAGGCATGACAATCTTCCATCCATGCTAATTCACTGGCACTTCACTGATCTCTGTCCTCTTCCAATGCTCCTGATTGAACAAATGCAGTTTAATAATGTGACAAACGGATAAACAATATGCCTCATTTATGCAATAGCTGTCAATCATGTAAATGGCAATAACTATTATTCTATATTTCTATCTGTCTTGTTAGCTCCATTAACAAAATGTTTATTTGATGTTAGAAAGAGCCAAATCACTGTGATGAATACATGATCACTGCTTTTGTTATCTGTATTGAGTAATATGTTTTGCAAATTAATGTTTCAGTGCATTGCTTAGTTCTGTTTTGTTTTTTTGATTTAGGTGAAGGCCAATGACTCTGACATGGGACCCAACGGCGAAGTGACCTACAGCATTCACCAGGCATTACCAGCAGTGCAAAGACTTCTTAGCATTGACCGTAATACGGGCATCATTTTCGTCAAAGGATTGGTGGATCGAGAAGAAATCAGCATGCTCAAGTTCTATGTCCAAGCTAGAGACAACGGTCCCCAATCTAAGAGCTCCAAAACCCTTGTTACTCTCACAGTGAAAGACCAAAATGACAATGCACCATCCATCAGGATCCGGGGCATTGGTCTTGTGACGCATGAAGATGGTGTTGCTAACATATCGGAGGACATGCCTGTTGGTACACCTGTTGCTCTGGTGGAGGTGTCTGATCGTGATGAGGGTGAGAATGCTGTAGTGACCTGCGTGGTTGCAGGGGATGTGCCATTTCAGCTGCGATCGGCCAGTGAAACAGGTAATGACCGCAAGAGGAAGTACTTCCTTCAGACAACAACACTACTGGACTATGAACGGATCAAAGACTACAGGATTGAAATTGTGGCAGTGGACTCCGGCAACCCTGCACTGTCCAGCACAAACTCCCTAAGGGTGCAAGTGACCGACATGAATGATAATGCTCCAGTCTTCTCGACCACTTTGTATGAGGTGGAGTTTGCTGAGGAGAATCAGCCAGGTGACAAGGTTTTGGATGTAGTAGCCACAGATGCAGACAGTGGGACTAATGCAGAGTTGACATACAGTATAACTGGTGGAACAGTCCCTGAGGGGCTTTTTGAAATTAACCCAAACACAGGAGAAGTGCGAGTCATGAGTCAGTTGGACCGTGAACAATTAGATCACTATCAATTTCTAGTTGCAGCAGCTGATAAAGGTGTGCCAAGTTTAAGAGGAACAGCCACTGTTGTTCTTAAGGTCCTAGACAGGAATGACAATGATCCAAAATTTATGCTGAACGGCTATAGCTTTTCAGTTCAAGAGAACATGCCACCCCTTAGTCCTGTTGGAATGGTAACAGTCAATGATTATGACAAAGGTGAAAATGCTCGTGTTCAGCTCTCTGTAGAACCAGACAATGGCAAGTTTATGATTCAAAATGGAACCTACACAATCCTCTCAACCATTTCTTTTGACAGGGAAAAGGAAAGCACCTACAGTTTTCAACTTAAAGCCATGGATGGAGGTGACCCACCACGTTCTTCTTATGTTGGCATCACCATTAATGTTCTTGATGAGAATGACAATGCTCCATATGTCACCAAGCCCTCTAACTCCTCATACAAGTTCTTGGATCCTCGAACTAGCCCAGAAACTCATGTAGAAAGTGTTGAAGCAGAGGACATCGACATTGGTTCAAATTCTGAACTGGAGTTCAGTATCATTGGGGGCAACCCCCATGGTTTGTTCCGCATTTCTGCAGAAGGAGAGGTTACATTGGCTAAAGAGTTTACATCCAAACACATCGGTCTCCATCGCTTGGTGGTAAAAGTTAAAGACAAAGGCACACCACCACGCCATACAACTGCACTGGTCCACATCTATGTAAATGAGACAATTGGAAATGTTTCCCATGTTGAAGGACTTGTTGGACACAGTCTTTATACACCACTTGAAATGGACATTGCCGGAGATCCTGATTATTCTCGGGACCCTCATAGTAACATTGTGTTTGCAGTCTTGGGTGGCTTTTCAGTGGTCATTCTAATCATTGTAGTGGCAGTGGTTATCAGGCATGTAGTGCTAAAGGAGAATAAAAGTGGCTATCAGGCAGGCAAGAAGGAGACCAAAGACCTATATGCCCCCAAACCAGGACCTAAGAGCAACAAAAACAAAAAGGCAAAGAAAAGCAAAGCTCCGAAGCCTACCAACCCATCTGAAGAGGATGAAGGGGGAAGTCTTCAGAAAGGCTTAAAGTTCAACCTCATGACAGATGGCGTCAATGACAGCCCTAGGATTCATCTGCCACTCAACTACCCTCCAGGGAGCCCAGACCTGGGACGACACTATCGATCTAATTCTCCTTTGCCATCTATTCAGCTCCAGCCTCAGTCACCTTCTGCCTCAAAGAAACACCAGGCAGTGCAGGACCTGCCAGCCACCAACACCTTTGTAGGAACCGGGGATAACAACTCAACAGGCTCAGACCAGTTTTCGGATTACAGCTACAAGGCCAACCCTCCAAAATATAGCACCAAACAGGTAGGAGACAACTTGCAAAGCATGACAGGGTATTACAGCCCAGAGTACCACAGCCCAGAGTACCACAGCCCAGAGTACCACAGCCCAGAGTACCACAGCCCAGAGTACCACAGCCCAGAGTACCACAGCCAGGGGTACCACAGCCCAGAGTACCACAGCCCAGAGTACCACAGCCCAGAGTACCACAGCCCAGAGTACCACAGCCCAGAGTACCACAGCCCAGGGTACCACAGATCAGATTATCACTGCAACATGGTGTGGACTAAAGGGATGCATTAAGGGCTGGAACTGAAAGTCATAACAAACCTGCACTAATCACAAAGCATGCACATCACTTAATTGCACAAAGTTTTATTTTATTTGTTAATCGTTTTGTAATTTCCTGTTTTACCAGTTTGTACTATGTCAGTCATGCTCTGAAGGAAACATTTTACTTTATTTAATTATACTCTTTTTAAATGAAGGAGATAATACAGCAAAGCCTTAATATTCGATGCTTTTATTAAAAAAAATTGAGAGGGCAATGTATATTGTTGTCTTAGAAAAGATGTAACTGTAACTGAATATTAATATTGATTGAATGCATTTGTGGTATACTAAACTTTAGGCCAGAAGGATGTTGGCTAGAGCCTTATTTTTTTATTTTTGCTTTGAAAGGTTCACATCGCAACATATAAGTATAGCTATCATTCTTTTAATGCCCTTTGTCAGGCTAGCTAGATATTATTACACATTGTCAGTGTGTCAAAAGGTTCTAAAAAAATACTTCATGGTATTTTGGTGAAGGGATGAAAATAGAAATTATGTGGGCTAAATAGATTCAAAACCACACTAAGGAAGGTCAAGTAAGGTCAAGTAAGACGAGCACATTTTGAGAGATCTTTAAATATTATTTGATCCAGATATAGTCAAAGTGAATTACTTTACAGATAAATGACAGGTAATTATATTTATTCACACACACACACGCACACACGCTTTCTTAATTGCACATACAGAGAGTGCCTTCTATTTGTTATGTATAAGTGGGATCATGTAATTAGCTACAGACATAAAGGTGTGCCATAGAACATTGTTGAAAAATTAACTGCAGGATTTTCATGTTGTGAATAATTTCGTATTCACTGTAAATAGAAAGCCACTTTACACAAAAACCAGATCACTTTTCTTTAGTAGTTTTAACAAGATAACAAAAAATAACTACAGTTTTCTTTTGGATTTTATTGACAAAGTTTTGGTGACAATCATTGGATAAGGTTTTTGAAATGCAAGTTGTATGTTTTGAATTAATGATCAGCTGTGCGCTGATGTTTAAGTGTTTATCCACTTTTATATGTTCATTTAGTCTGTTGCAGCATGCAACTTAAGTAGTTTTATGTAGAATAACTTAAGATTCCACTCTTTATAACAAAACATTTTGTTGATACCAAATCTGTAAATACCATTTGGAACCAACCAGATAGACCTTAGGTGGCGGCTGCATTGTGTAAAAAGTCTGGTTAAAAGTGAGAGTGTTCATGTTTAAAGCAATATTTGCTTTTCCCTTATTGAGGTGGTTAGATGCAATGTTAAAAAGATGTCTTGCAGAAATTAATAGTTTACAGGTAACAAGTCACGAATATACAAAACAAACATGTATACAATGACCCTTTGCATTCTATGATGAATGTGACCATTTTGCAACTGTGTTTAAAGCTGCAGACATCCCCTCTTATGTTTAATTTCTATCATTTGTTATGTTTTATTCTTTTGTTTCTATTGATTTGAAATATGTTGTATTTTGTATTTTTTTGTTTTTACACGTAAAGCAAGTTCGCTTTTAATAAAACTGTGAAGGTGTTGAAGTTGAAATCTGGTTGTTCCGTTTTGAATCTATTAATCAGAATGAGTGCACTGAATTGGAAAATTATTCACCAGGGGACATGAATTCTTAAGGTACAGTATTTCATTATCATATTTCCATAACATTTTATGACATTGCCCTTCCTATATCCCACTGTACCAGTAAACATTCACTTTTGATTTACTAACCAACACCATAAAATGTTGTCTTGTATTTTAAATTTGCTCTTAATACCAGTAATGACAGGCCATTGTGGTTGCTGTATTGCAGCTATTATTTTAAGGTCACTATGTTGGCAGGTAAATAAATTAATTGGTTTTAGCAAATCTTCAGTGTTATAGTATTCACAAAACATCAGTTGCACATTCCTTCATGTCTTAACACACTTAATATGGCACATTTGCTTCTCTGAGATCATGCCAAACAGTGAGTCATTAATCTTTACGAATTTTTGTACTTCATGTGTGTTTTTATTTTCCTCATTCATACTAAACATCACAGGAAGAAAAGCATGTTTCTAGAGGATTTGAGCTGCATAGACTTGGCATATCTGAATGACCCTAAAGAGCCATGAGGTGTTTTGTATGGGTCCTGTCATTCAAAGCCCCTTTTTTAGCCTCGTTTTAGATTTGAGGAAAACGATCAAGGGATGGTTGTCAGAGGTCCCGTTAGGTTTCTTGTGCTATTCGTTTGTCTCCTTGTATGCCGGCAGCTAATCTGGACTTAAAAACGGCACACAAGTCACACACATACACACACTGCGGCTGTCGACCATTTAAATTCTAGCAGCGTCTGCGCTTCTTAAAAGCTGTCGATTTTGCCCTCAGCTTGCACCATCACCATGGCAACGGACTGACCAGTGCGTGTTGTATGCTGACTCACAGACTGCTCTTGGTGCAGGTGGGGGGAGACGCAGAAAGATAATACAGAGACCAGTAGAGATCATTGATAAATAGAGAGAGAACAAAAGATTAAGACAGGATGAAGGTGGGTCAATTAGGGAGAATGCTAAATGAATTTGTTGATTCACATCATTCATGTACAGTTAATGCCAACAACTGTACTTCATTCAAATAGAATATGCATGCAATTTATGTATTCATTATGTCACATTACTTCCTGTCATTGTAGATCCATCCATTTACTATTCTATGTGCATGATTGCATCTTATGAAACTCCTTTAGGAATGTGGCCATGTATTGAATATCAGACTCCACTGTACCTTAAGTTTGTCATGGTCCCTGTGGTCTGATCTTAAAGACCATAATAAAAAGAAGAGGGGATGATGCAGCCTTAAACCAGTTCCTGTATGTGTCTTTGGGAGGTTTCCTTTGTTTTAAATGGACTATGAAGTCGGGATCAAAACATCTGAGACCACATTTATACATTGTATTACAATTAATTTATATTTTGATTTAATTAATTAAAGAAACATAAAACATGATTTCCGCTAGTGGTCTCAAACCTCTGGGTCCCATTTCATGCAGAGAATAGGTGTATTCAAGTATGTTTGTGCACAGTGAAGGAGCAGTGTCGTAGCACTTACATAGCACTTACCTTTATTGCAGTTGAAGCATCTACATGCAGTGCTTTTTCATTCTCCACCAGTTTTGGTTGTAAAAACTTAATTCTGAGCTTGATTGAGAATTAGTGGATTTCAGTTTGAATTGAAGTTGCTTTTATAGTTCCTTATGTTTTCGGGAAAATGTGTGAGAAGACCCTATATACTATCTTACGTTCTGTCTGTCTTTTTCACCGTGTTGTGTGATGTGGTTTTGTCACTGTAACAATAACAAAGCACAGTTTATTTAAGTGTGAAGTCAATTATGCAAAGCAGTTCTGTGGTCCGGGCTGTGGTCAGACTACAGGATCTGCAAGTCACCCTTTAACATCAGTAGTATCTTTATCTCAGCGGTCTGTCCACCTTTTTCTTCTTTCAATAAGCAAATGTCTATATAAATAAGCTTACCTTTCCTTAACGCTTAATCAGGCATTTAAACTAACTTACCAGTAACAATCAAGACTCATCTAGAGGAAAATATTGCTGAAGGGAGAAAGAGGAGAACAAAATTGTTGCAAAGGAACTCGGGAAGAATAATAAGCAGCCAGCTTCTTTTGAATTATGTATGTGTTGTCACTGACAATGCACGGCTAATTAAAATAAAAAGCAGTTTATTTTTTGGAGCTGAGTTGTGGTAATGGGCTTTTATCCCACGTTGACTCTATTTATTTTGTTTTTTATTTTTTTTGATGTGTCACACTCATAAGATGGATAATCATTAGCTTTGCTGTGGCTAACACCTGCAAGAAGCCCTAGACTGATAGCATCTTTTGTGTGCATTTCACAGGGGAAAATTACACCAATTGGAGTGTGATGCTGGTAAATTGCACGTGATCTTTGCACACCAACTATTTTACATGTGCTTTTAGACACCACTGGAGAAATCCTGCACTGGTCATTTCTGTCACAAAAGTGGCATTCTTCTAAAGAAAGAAAAAGGAAGAAAGAAACTTGAGTACTGGGTTTAGTCATGTTGCTATGCTGCCTTATAGCGTTTGAGGTGTGAACTTAATGAGACACATAATTAAGCTTCTCTTTTTGTTTACATTGGCCCTTGACACTCTGCTGTTCTATTCTAATTAGTTGTCACAGGCCTTTTATAACGTTTTTTTGTTAGGTCTTTTACCTCTAAATTTTAAATATGTTAATGTCATGGAGATTTTTCTACTTCCATGCTTGGAAAAAAAAGCCTGTCTGAGGCCCCTTAGTATCTTCGTGTTACTGTTGTGTTTGTTGCTTCTCTGTGTTTTCTGTCCTGTGGCTTTAAATCTGGGACAGCAGCAGCAGACGGGTAGATGACCGTCTTGACACTTGCACAAAAGAGTGTTTTTACCTCTCTGTAATCAGTGAATTCCTGGAAGTACAAATCACTCATCGAATGACAATTACTCTAGCCTTGCTTATGTGTGTGTGAGTCATGGTGAAGGCATGTGTTTAAGACCCATACACCTATAGGGGGGACAGATAAGGGGACACGCATGCACGCAGGTGAGCAGAAACACAAAGGTTCCTCTGTGTGGAACTCTGGTGTTTCTTGTCAGACTTTTCTCATTAAGGAGCCAGTCTCTGGGCTTACACTGCTAACCGGCATCAAGGTCGAACACATTAGCTTTCATTTAGCCCCATTATCTAGGTTATCTGAGCTGATCTAATGATAAGTATTAGCAAAGTTCAGCTCTGTGGTCAATGTTAAAGAACTAGCAGACTGTCAATAGCTGCTTGGTTGGCATGGCCTCCTGCTCACCCATATGGGTTTTTTAGGGCATATGTGTACCATTACTGTAATAGCCTCTGATTAATGATTAGCGGTTCTGTGTTAAGTCATGTTGGTTGGGAAGAATTTCTGGTAAGCCTTAAGGCTGCAGACAATAAAGCCCAGATTTGTACCCAAAGTCCCCAGGACACAAAAATCATGGTTTGGATTAGACTAGTTGGCAATTGGTCAACCAAAACTGATAGCCTGTCCGAGATTTACATCATTGTTTAAGCCCAGGCTGGTCGAGATGCAGTAGTATTTTAACTTTTAAACAATTGCACAAGTCACATGTGATTTTTTTCCCAGATTTTCCTAGTTAAAGTAATTTTACGTGTCTCTCTAAATGTTTATAAGAGATCTTAACATCGTGCTTAGATTCAAGTCAATCACAAGTCAGGAATTTCAGTATGAGCATCAGTATTTCTTATGGGATTCCTCCAACACCATATTATATGAGCTATGTGACCCATGTTAATTGTATAGTTCCACACTCTTATTGTATATCAATTACAGTCTAATTTGTTATAGTTTTTATATTTACTAACACATTTTAGGACAAGCTTCCAAGACAAAGTTGATAGCTAATTGAAACGTAACTGAGAGCTCCATTAAGTATACCTAACTCTGAGTTACCAACCTCCCATCATTAAAATTTTCCCCCGGGATCTTTCTTGGGTTTGCTAAAGGCACAACGGACACACAAAATGTTTCTGTCTTTATTTCCCTCCCTCTCTTGCTCTCCTGTCACTTTACTCTTTCAGGCTGTCATTGTTTCTGGAAGAGGTGTCGTCTGCAGTGTGGTGACTGCACTTTTTGCCTGTGTGACTGCAGAATCAGACTGCTACTCTACTTCCCTCTTCCCCAGAGGCCCATCCACACACTGGCATTGTCAGGCAACATCTGCTGAAATTACGCCTGGCTGTCCCGACACACACAGGCACAAACTCGCTCACACACACACTCTCTCCAAACAGGCATTGACAGCGTCCATCTTTATAGGTCCTGACAGTGGATGAATAAACTCGCTCACACACGCTCAACTACTCGCTCAGACAAATACATGTGTACGGATGTGCTCGGCTGCGCGGACAGAAATTAGCCTCATAATCGTAAAAATGAACATGGAATCCAATCAAACCCTTCATGTGCACAGTCAACAGAGTTTAATGCCTTTATTTATGCATTTGCTAGCTCTAAATTCCAAAAAATAGGCTTTGCTTTGCTTAGCTATTAAGAGAATTTTAGACCAATGATGTTACAGAGATTTGCATGGTGCGTGTTTATGGCGGTTTATGGCAGTTAGTGTTCTGCCTCGCTGCTTCTGCCTCATAAGGCACTTGCTGTTCTCTGTGCCTAGAGATCTGCTTTTAATTTCACAGAAAAGATGGAGAGATACACAGAGAAATAGTGAGAGCTAGACAGCAGTACAGGCCCTCATGTACTTAATTAGTGTGCCAAGACAAGGGAAGACTGGGGGAGTCCAGAATTAGAAAAGAAAGACAGCCGAGAGGCTACGTGTGTGTGTGTGTGTGTTTACCTTTATCCTTACCTTGCTAAGCTGTTGCTTGGTCACCCACTGAGAAAGGCCAGTTCCTGCTGTCATGTTCCACAATTATTTTTTTTCTTTCTGGGCAAACATGAAATCAGCATCAAACACACAGTGATACTAATGTGACAGACAAACACAGAAATCCAACATCTGCTTGTAATGATAGACACGTCCTCCCACATAAATATGCATATGAGTAAATGCAAACAAGCCCAGGCTGACCACACAAGCCGAGTACATATAGCCACTATAGCTGCTTTCTTAAAGATGGAAAGTACAATAGAACAAGTGCTGTCACTCTGCATGGCCATATGAGAGAGCCAAAATGGCCGCAGGTAATTTGGCTAGTGTTGCTTGTAAACGGCATTGACAGAACAGATGTTCCTAACCTATTGGCACTTGCACTCGCTTACATACCGAACATGTTGCAGACGGGCTAATGGCTTTCTCTGTGGTGAGCTTCACATGCATGTGATGTAAATTGCCTAGCAGTGCTTTATTTAGTACAGGATGGGCCACTGATGACCTTTGACCTGTGCAAGGAGAACAGGACATATTGCGGGCATCTTTTGTGACTGTGCCAGGCTGTTAGCAGGTGGCACAAATCTGCCAAAGTGTGTGTTCAGTGACCTGCGCTACAGCCCTCTAACACTCGCTGTCTGTGTGGGGGTGTTTTTCCGAGACAGATATATGAGGAATCTGTTACCCTTCAAATCATAATTATTTGTTATATCTGTTAAAGATATTTTCTGATTGATAATGGAGGGAGATTCCACAACAGTCTCAAGCATGATGATGTGAACTAAAGTAAACTATGCAGCAGGAGTCAAAATTGTTATAATGTTATTATTAATAATTGTTAATATTAAACTATCAACTTGATTTGTAAGGTGGTTCGTCAATTTTGCTGGGTAAACTCCTAAAAGATTCACCTGTTTTAGCCCTCGTCTGAACGTGAGACTGTCACACACAAGCACACTCATCCCCTTTCATTTCAACTCCGTCTCAAATCAGCTTTTGAGTGACAAGAGGCTGGACTGGGGCACCAGGGCATGTGATTTCTTTAGCTCACCTTAGTGAAGCCATTAGTCATGTCTATATTTAACCTAGCCCTGTACTCGTAACCACCTTTCAAGTACCATCTTGGCAAGAATGAAAGAAAAGAGAGGTGGAGAATGAAAATCACATGGATAGCATGCAGAGTATTCACTGATGCTGACTACATCGACAGGGTGAGAATTGGTCTTGCAGTTGGTTGCCGTGAGAGACGAGCATCGCTGCATCCTGGTGTGTGATTGCAGTCAACGGGGGGTTTGGTAGATGAATAAGGAAACAGGAGGGAAATCAGAGAGAGGTGGGACCCAGATTGTGTTTTTTGTTTCTTTTTGCACAGCAAAATGCATTTGGTGAACAAAAGAAAGAAAAGTGGTTTATACTGATGAGAATAGTGGGTAGGTATTTACACTAGCATGTGAAGTTGTAAGAGAAAGATGAGGATGGAGGATGAGGTGAGGCATAGAAATAAAGTTTGGGTGTCAGTGAACACTAGTGTAAGTATCTCTCGCTCATGCATTGATCTCTCAATCTATCAGTCAATCTTTACCAGTCCCTGTGGGGGTCCATTGCAGCCTTGTGGCAACACAGATCGACAGTGAGACAGTGAACCTTAAATCTATACCAGCTTCACATGCACACATTCATAAGCGAACTGTACATACACAGGGGGCCTGAGGGGCCACCACTGTTTGAATGTGTGAATAAAAGTCATTCATTTATTTATGGGTGGAATGTTGTTGTATCTGACCTGTTTTAGAACAAAAATCTTTTATTAATATGAACCCTTCTTCAGACTCTGCGTCACGTACATCACCTTCATTGCAGTGCAAGAGAATCAATAGTGTGGGGTATGTGATACATTATTTACTATTATTAAACTCCTCTTCAACTATATTTTTGGCATTTCTGTGCATTGAAAGTTGGTTTAAATGAACCTTTTTGTGTTTTTTATGCCATTTCAGGGGCAGCCTTCGTGCTGCCTGATTTTGACTCTCCAAGCAGAAAATTGAAACTTTGCCTGTTCCCACATATATGAAAGTAGACAAGGCCAAATCAAAGAGATTGTTTTGTGTGACCACAGCAGATTGCATGAGTGACTGACAGAGTGTCCTGAGGGGAGATAAATGCTGGGGTCATCTCGCCTTATGCCGGTCATAGTACATGCGAGCGAAGCGAGGAATAGAGGGACAGCAGCGGAGGTCCATAAGGTCATGGTTAATCCTCTCTTTCTTCTGCTTGACCGGACGGCACACTCAGTCGGGTCACTCCCTGTCTCACCACTTTCCAGGGCTGCTTTCTCCATCCCTCACTCTCCTCTCAAGTACTCAACACTGGGCTACCGCTAAAAGTCACTTTCCCAGCATATATCCTCAATTTGCTCTGTGTGGGCTCCATTTTATCCCTCTTTCCCTCCATTTTACCATTTCTGGCTTTCTTCCAGCTCTGTTTGTGCGCTCCCCCTCACAACTCGCAGACTGTTTGCTCTCCAAAAACAGCACTTTTCACCAGATGCAGCTGGCCACAGGAGAGATTTAACCATATTTAGAAAAATAGTTGTAGACTGTTATACATTATAAAATTGATAGCCCAGGTTCTTGATTCGGATTGTTTGGGCCACATTTGAAGTCATTGTAAATTACTCTATAAACCTGCGACTTCAGTACATCTGTATTACTGCACTAGTGTTTCTGTGATGCTGTTTATGACTACAATCAACTTCACTGATTGGCGGAAAAATAATGTTAATAATTTAAATAAATATATATTTAAATAATATTAAGATTAATATTTAAAAAAAAGCATTGTGACTAACAACACCCCTTAGCTGTTCTAAATTCATTATAAATCCTTTTTGGGTATTTTGCTTTAATGCATATCCACATTTTGCCCTTTGTTAGATTACAATAAAATAAACTTCCCCTTCTATTTATTAAACAAATCTTGTTCTCTCTTTTCTCTGGCTTTTCCACATTTTCACTTCTGCTCTGGCATCTATATTACCTTAGATTACTTCTGAAACCTGTCGTTGCAGTACTGTGGGTATTGTTGGCTCTTGTGTGATAAATTGCTGTGATTTTGCTTGGATAACAGCGTTTTCTAAATGACTAAATGTAAAAAGTTTAAAACAAGTTTGTCCTTATCACTAGAGCATAACACTCATGCTTTAACACCAGTTTTCTCTAAAGGTTTTCAAATCTCTCACAAACTTATGAGGAGGGGAGAGGAGATGAGAGGAGGTATAGCCTCGGGCAGTAAAACTACAG
>JAZGTK010006912.1:0-20080 GCA_036877625.1 Ambastaia sidthimunki | reverse complement strand
TGTGCTCGGGCATCATAAGTGTGCTCTGCTCTGATCTGTTGTTGAAACCGGGGCGTGCCGGTTTGTCTGATGTTCTGACATCAGCACTGAAGGGATCAGATTTCACCCAAGTCTTTAGTTGCTTTCTTTCTGTCAAAACATACTTTTGTCAAGGTAAGGAAATCTATATGGTAAACCGTGCTGAGCAAAGCCACCGATGTAAGGTGTGTGTCTCACATCTGGGTGTAGGAGGACTGGATTTCCCCTATGTACCTCTAACGCCCGCCAAGCATCAACAAATAGCCCAGACGTAATTTCTTGTTATCCAGTCTGGCACACTGTCTGGAGTGGACACAAATGCATGTAATTGCTCACAGTAGGATATCCAGCAAGGCAATTGAAAACACACCAAAGTCACATTTAGCCAAGCAAAATAACAGAAATCAAATTAATAAATGGCTAAAGCTTTTGCGTCTTATACCATTCCGGTAAAAGCTGCCCCCTCCTCCTCCCCTTACATTCCTCATCACTGTTTGTGACCAATCACGCGTCTTCATTTCACATACGTTCCTCTAGCTTTAAATACCCATTCAAATTCGTACAGCAGGTCAGCACTTTAATTAAGTATTGAATACTGCTCAGAGGAGCCACTCTGACCTTTCGCTATATTATCGATTGAGTTTGCCATTTTGACAGGCTCCCCTTACAAAGGTGAACCGGGTCCCGTGAGTACCGTGATGTCACACGTCTAACCGGTGACATCGACTGCAGTGAATGAAATGAACTAGAGCAGCGCATTGTGATTGGTCCGGCACGTCTGTGATGGATGCATTCTGGCCCAGCATGGTTTCTAACATTCTAGCAACGTTTCAGCTAGGTTTATTATCTCTGAAATGGAGCTTATTTCGTAAAGGGAATAAAGAGGTGTTAGGTTAAGAAAAGCATGTAAAGGATCAACATTTAGCAGTTCTATCGATCTGAGAGAAGAGAATTCAGTGTTCTTCATACTTAAGCCACTTAGGTTGACGGCTCTAACAAGAAATTGCACAGTTTTCAGTAAGAGTTGTTTATCTGTCGTTTCAGCTTGTGGGATACGTTTGGTGGTGGTGTTGTTGGCTTGTTGTATTTTTTTTATCCACACATTTAGGAAATAAGTCAATTAAAACAAATATAGTGTTTTTTCCACAGGTATGGGGTGTTTAAGAGGGATGATGCAAAATCAGGTATTTAATTAAAAGTAGGAATAGTAATTTGACACATTTAAATAATGTGTGTGGAATTTAAAGAGTCTGAACTATTTATGTTTTAATTAAACACTTCCAAAAATTTCTGTTTTAGGTTTATTTAAACAGTTGTTTTTGGTCACGTATAAACGTATTTGAAATGAACACATTATGATAAAGGGAAAAAAGTAGTTTTGGATTCACATTCTGGAGTTTAATTTCTGAGTGTTGATGCGGTGTGCAGGTTTCATACAGCGTATAAAGAATCAATCCAAATGAATTCATCTACTTATATAAAGGAATACACATGTGAACTTGTAAGGTGTGGATTATTGAACCACATTTCTATCACAGCAGCAAATTCCTCCTATAAAATCTATCCTTTTTTCTAGATAAAGCATTTAGAGGAACTGCTATCTCACAGTTTTTCACAGTACAGGTTTAGATGACATTTAGTGCTCCCGGGGGAGCTCAGACTAGCCCCTCACACACCCAGCAGAAATAGATCAGTAACCCGATTCCTCTAGTCCCAAATCAGGGGTCACCAGGTGCATCAGAATTCAGTAATTTAAGCACAAATATAGTTCTGTAGTTACTAATTTAGTTGTTTTAGAGATTCAGTGTCATAAGACTTCAATGAAAAGCATTGTAAGCAAACACTCTGCTTCCATCAGTTCCCTACACGTCTGTTTTTATCGCTGCCCATGCTAGATAGGTTTCGATCCACTCAACCAGTGACGTGCAGCGGGTCAGACTCAAGCCTGCGTCTGTTTGTTGTGAACCCGCCGGCGAGGCCTGGCCGCATGTATGCGATGAGCGCTCTCTCCCCGCAGAGTGTGTTCAAGAGCAGAGAAAAAGAACAAAATTGTAGTTCATGTATTGATCACAGCTGCTGTGTCTCATCTGTATGGGTTTCAGTCTGAGTGATGCTCTGAGAATTGGGTGCCTGCAGTAACTGTGAGTAACTGGGGAAAAGCTGATTGTGATCAGGAATCAAATCTGTCCATCCATCCGTCTGTCTGTCCATCCGTCCATCCATTAATCTGCCTACCCACCCTCCTCCTTCCTCTCTCTCTCCCTCTCTCCTTCTCTCTGTTTGTTTGTCTGTCTGTACACCATACATCTTTATTTTAAATGAATATATTTAGACGTGTATATGTAAACTTTGTTTGGAGCTACAGAGACATACAGTACATTCTTTATTGTAGCTGAGCAAAGTAAACAGTGGGTGACACAGCAGCTGCTACATCTAAACTAGCCCCTAATAATGAAACAATAAGTTCAACAGTACAATCACTGTTCCCACAGGCCATGTTAGACTAAGTGTTACTGTCACTAAGAGGCATGTAATGGTTCACGCTGGCTTCCTCTGACTGCTAAAGTCACATCTTATGAATCCATGCGAGTGAGTGAGAGGGAAAATCAGTTAGTCAGTATTGCGCTATACGAGACTTGACAGCCATTTACGTACTGGCTCTTTGTTTAGCAGGCCACATTCTAAGAGCAAGATTTATCTTCAAGCTTTTTAACTTGGCAAAAGGTCAATATCTTGTTTATTCAGTGCCTGGTTTATGACACCAATTTCTAAAAGTAAAAACATCAAAAATATTTTGTGTAATAGATATTGGATTTCATTTACAGAATTCATGAGGGTCAGGACTCTCATCTGTGGTAATACACCCCGATTGTGTGCACGCACATACACCCGTTTCCAATGTATGTGTGCTTGACTTTGAGCACTTCATTAAAATCGACTTCTCACAAAATGCTATCCCACCTCCTACCGTGCGTGTTTGTGCCCTTAGATGGGAGTTACAGTAGCCATGTTAATTAAATGTCCGCAAACCCAGGCGGCTGGAGGGGTAATTAACAATGGCCCGCTTGAACGCTAGCTAGTAGCAAAGGTCAAAGGAAAAAAGTGTTGTAGGCGCGGGAACGGGGTGGAAAAAATCTGCTGAACGCGTTGTTTTGTTGTTAAAAGGGCCAGTTGCACCATACGAGAAGGAGGTTGGATGTTGGTATCTTTTAGATATTAGAGTTTGTGAAATTGGAAACAGGCTAGTCATTCAATTTGCCTGAGGGCAGATGGGGGCCTGTACTTCAGCACTGTTCCAGATGGAATTGGTAATGGACCTCAGCAGTGCTTGCACCCATTAAAAACACAGCGCTCTCTGGATCCTGAGGAACAGTCCAACATACAGTTTAAGAGTGTAAAAATGTTATAAATCAGCTAGTTTCATCATATCTGTCTTTTTAGCTATTTGTTAAGGGGTGTATTTCTACTATCTGGCTTGCATTGCGTCGGTTACTCAGATATGTAGCTTGCACGCTATTTTTGGTAACTCAAAAAATAAAATGTAATTAAATAGCATTCAATAACATCTGTTATTGGCTCTCTACTTCAGACAGAGTGATGATGCATTTGCTGTAATAAGCTTATGTTCAATATGAAAAAAACTATATATTGACTTGTAAAAAATTTTCTGTCTATTCCGTGCTTTGCATATCTTCCACATTAATGTCTTGGAATTAGTTACATTTTGAGGCTTTTCTTAGTAAATGTCGATACTGTATGTGATTTTATAATTCAGTTACTTTTTATTTGTGTGACAGCCCTAAAAACCGTTCTGTCAGTAGTTATTTCCCATTTTGAGACTGTAGATTTAGTTCCAGTTCTATTTTGTAGATGCTGATTAAGTATAACTTTACAGTAAAAGCATAACGGTTGCACGGAAGGGAAAAAGTTACATTGCTCATGTCTGAATGTGCCTTTTTCAATGTGGAGGCCCAGAATTGTGTCCTAAAATAGATGCTTCTCCTCTGCTGGCCCGTTTGGCGGACGTTGGTCTGTGTGACCTGCCTGCTCTGATTAGCTCAGTGGTGGGGAAGGAGTCCAGTGTTGGGAAATGAGCAAAGCTCGTCAGACCATCAGGGTCAAGGTGAACATGGCTGCCAAAAATCTGTACTTCCTGTTCTTTCTTTCATCTTTAATTCGGTATTCTCTGCTAACTGTAGACAAGAGTTGTTTTTTGCTCACTTGTGTGAGTGTATTGTATTTATCTCATGGCAAAAAAGATCTGATTATGGGGCTGTAATGTTTTATTTTCTGTAGATTGAATCAGTCTTTGTGGGCGGTTTTGGCGTCCTTCTGTTTCTCCGTGCAATCAGACTCCCAAGAACTTCCCTCTCAATCAGAGCTTTATTATGACTGATTGGGTTCATGAGCCTCAGTCATTCCCTGCAGACTGATGGAGGTGTTGGCCCCCAATATGTCTTTTCCATATTCCAGCCATTTAGCTGTGGATTTAATACAACAAAGTGCCATTCATTACTGTGATCCCTGAAACTCCCGTAATTATCCATATTTAGCACAATGAAATTTGCTCAGCTAGTTCAGAAGTCTTCCACTCTTTAGTAGCTAATTTGGAGAGCTCACTTGTCCAGGGTTGCTAGGCAATTACAACCCATGAAACGACTCAGTTGCTCTACTTTGAAGCTGGAACTATGCACTATTCCAAGGAACATTCCAAAGTCTCCATGTGCAATCAGCTCAGCATGCCATAATTCTGTAATATGTTCTTTATATCAAATAATCCAGTGCTTTTGAACGCCAAGTCCCTCGTATTAATGATGCAAATAGCAAAGAGAACTACATTCAATGTAGTTAATGAACGTTGCTTCTTTTTATTAAATTACAGTAAATGCTGGGTATATCTTGCATGCCTTTTCATTCAGTTCTAGACACTTCTAGACTAATGCAGTGTAGTAATGTAACCCACACGCAACACTTTTTAACAGACAATTCCCTTTAACAAACGCTGTTTTACTGTAGTGCCAGTCTGGAGCATTTTATCAGAGCCCAGTGTCAATGTTTAGTCATTTGAGCTGATGGCCACTGAGCTATGGAAGCTCCGTGGAGGCTTCATTAGTGTTAGTAGCTGGCTGATGGTCTCTTCCTGTGTACTCAGAGTGGGTGAGTGATTTCTGGGCAACATAATGGAGGATCTCAGCCTGGGTTTTGAGCCCCATGGATTTTGTCACACTAGCGCTAATTTTAGCTTTGGGGACGTTGCCTTCCCACAGCAAATCATTTTTTCATCCTTACCCCCATTCTCTCCACTGAGCTCCTCTTCTGCTTTTCTGTCACTCTCCGTAAAATACAAAATATTTGCGATTCGGTTGTTTGAATATTTTGTAACCAATGTTGAACTTAATCTCTTATGACTGTAAAGAAGAATCAATAAAGCTGTTTTGCTTGGATATCTGTTGCCAAAATGCTTCCTGGAAGATTCCTGTAGAGAAACATTCAAAAACTGTTTTGCACTGTTGATATAGCCAATATAAAATTTGGCTATATGATATTTTGCAGCTACTTAATATGTGCATCTTATGTACATTTATTGCATTAGTTTTAAATTGCATTGGTTATTACAGAATTGTTTTTTATTGTGGGAGCATTTGTTTGTTTGTATTAAACTGTAACGGTGTAAAAGAACCTTCTTTAATGTAAAATTCAGTTTATAAATATTTTTGCCTCATCTTCAGAGTTATGAAACTCAGGCAATAATTAGCATAAGAGAATAGAAAAAACAGAAGTAATTTCAGTAATTAAAGAGCGATTAGAGCGAGATGGTTCTTAATGCACACTTTTTAAATGGAGTTGCTTAAGTGGCTGATTTCCTTTTATATAACATGTCTCCGTTTATGCATTGTTGTATAATATAGGCTAGTTCAATGATAGAAATCTATCAAAACACCATTACAATAAAGCTAAGCTCATCTGCTGAGCAACAGAGGCACAAATTATATGTCAAATCTGATTATAGTCTGATACTTTCCTGTCATCCAAAGACTCAGCTTTAATTAAGAATAAAAGGCATCTTGTTCCAAAACTCTCTTTTATATTTGTCTAAATGCCTGCCGCCCACTCTAAACCCCTGATCCAGGACCAGTGATCAGTCACAAGCAGATCTGACCGTGTCTATCAGACGAAATGGTGTCACTTCTTTATCAGATCCCACGCTGGGATCGCCCACACCAAACTAAATCTCTCTTTCAGGTTTCTGAGTGGGTACGTTTGCCAGGTTTTCCTCTGAGGTGAAGAGTATGAGTGTTAGCCTCATGAATCTGATATTTTCTCGGAGCACTGTAAAATATTAGGCTCACAGTTACACAAGCATTTATTGTGAAGCTCCACATTTGACAGTGAAATTGAAGCTGTTGATATTTTTAGATGTTTTCTAGATTTCTTAATTGCCCGTAAATGGAAAAAAAAAACGTATCAGGTTTAATGTGTATCTGTATTTTACTAGGTGTGAATACTTCTGTGTGGGTACACGCTGTGTGGTTTTACCTTTTATTTTTCAGCCGAAGTTATTCTCAACATTTGCGTTCTCGTAACTTGTTGTTTATCGTGAAGCCACAAGCGTGCAGCAGCCCACAGCTTTCTACAGCAGGCTGATGTGGAATTTACAACAGGGAAACACTAGTTGAGTGGAAAAAAAGCTGTCATTGTTAGTATATAGAGCAGCTTACGTTTAGGGATGAGTGATATGTAGTATACAGTCTCTCTCCCACACATAGACACGTTTAGATGTCTTTGTGCCGTGGCCTGGTACTCCTGCAGGGCAAGGTGAATGGAGGTTTCAGTGTCCTTTTTTCCACACAATATTAAAGCACACACTATTAAAGCAAAGTGTGCCAGAATTTTGCTAGTGGCAGTTCCCACAGTTTATATTTGATATAGTTTGAGGAAGCAGTTTTTTCTTAAATCTGATTGTTTGCCTCAGGCCTGCAGATTGAAAATATTTGGTGAGACCTTACAATTAAAATCTGATTGTATAAGAATCAGTCTTTGTCACATTTTTATCCCCCCTCCATTTTTATTACCTTCTTTTTTTTTACTTGAGTTAGTTGGGTCGTAACTTTTTACTTTTGGCAAAATGTCAGGTCCTCAGTGCAGCTTCTGACCCAGTTAGACAGGAAGACAATGTCTGACCAACATGTGATGCGACCAGCAACGGTTCATTTTGTTTTTAGAAGATTAAAAAATTAAAAAAGTATTGCATTTTTTATTTCCAGAGTTTGGCGCAAAGGCAGCCAATCAGATTGTAACTGGTGATTTCAGCTATTTTTTGTGTCAGATGATCAGATTGTTGAACAGATTAATTGGAGATTAACTGGTTTATGACCTGACAGAAACTTAACATGTATAATATACATCAATTAACAACTAATCGGCACTTTAAATAACCATCCTTGAATAGAAAACAAACTAAAACACTGATCTGAGACCAGAGTTTATTGGTATTGTCTTAATGGATCAAGTTGTTTTTTAAATTCAGAAAACTGCTCCTAGATCAGAAGGCGACTTGTTGCTCTCACCCTGTTTGGGGACTGACAATAACCCCGCTGGCCTTTCTGACACATGAGCAGGTGTGCTGGTGAAGTCATGCTTGAACTCTTTGCTCTGTTTCCTGCCCGTCATTGTCAGTCACTTTAACTATTGTCTCGGGTCAGCTGGCCCCATGTTATGACATCCAGGACAAGTCGACGCAAACAGCATTGAAGAGGACCTTACGGAGGTGACGGATGACACGTTTAGAGGGCGGATTTCCTCTCCTGTCACCGAGACAGGAACTGCTCCTCGGAAGAGGATACCGCATATCTAAGGAAGACCTAGATAAGAGGATACGGGTGTAGTGATAGTGTCAAAAGACCTAATGGCTTTGTAGAGGTAAGGAGAGACTTGAGCATTGTTTGGTCCCTGGATTAGATTATTTTAGAATGCATAAAGCCTTCCTCTATATGCAGAAGAAGTGGAGAGACCTTTGCAGTACAATAGGCTACTCTCATGACTACAACCGTAAGCCCTCCGAGTGCAAATTGATATCTGTGCCTCACACTTCCACACAGAGGCCTGCGTGTCTTTGATCATGTCTTCTGATTCGATCTGATTTAGTGAGAATGCCAAGAGCTCAGATAGTCTTGTGTAACAGCGGGATGTTCCGCAGTGCAATGCAGGGCAGGACAAAGAGAGGATGGGGATTTGGATGGAGATAACAGAAGGGCTCTTGTTGAATGTAGAGTCTGGAGCCCATCTCCTCTGAGAGGTTCAGTGAGAGCTGCTTGAATGGGGGCTGAGGGAACTGGTCAGCTGTGGCAGGTCGAAGCAGCAAGCTGTTTTTCCTCTGTTTCTGTCTTCATCTGCATCTGACACTGTAGATACACGCCCAAGCAGTTTCTAGATTCCAGAATGATCCTCCTGAATGTTTAGTTAGTTAGTTAGATTACATGGGGGTAGTCAGGTGTAACTTAATGTTACTTTTATGAAAATTAGCCATGGTTTTATTATGGTAAAAGTGTAGTAACCATGTTTTTTGGTGGATTGGTTTAACAACAGTTTTACTGTTTATGGTTTACCATGGTTAAACTTTAGTTACTCTAGCAAAACCATGGCTAATTTGTGGTTGCCATGGTTTAACTATAGTAAACGTTTTTTTTGTTTTATTAGTAGTGAAACCATGACTAATTTTCGTAAGGGTACTTTAACTCTCTTTCTAAGAGCTACAATATACAATATAAGTGTTTTAATTTAGCAATACTCATAAAAAGTTACATAAGTTGTTATTTTATAAGTTGCTTTTGTTCTCATTTATTTTCCTTGTATAAAGGAGGTCCAAGGATAGGCCAAGATAAACTATATTGTCTTAAAGGTTAATTAAGTGCTTTTATATCCTTATAATTAGCTACAGATGATTTGAGATCGTCCTTCCTGTTTTCTGTAGACTGTACGAAGTGTTTTGAGAGTAAAGAAACAAGAACGTGATACTGGAATATTACCCCGAACTGTGACCTCCCAGACTCTGCTCTAAGTTCTAGGGGAAATAAAGCTTTCAAGGAAAATATTAAACCTGATTTATCAAAGTGAATTATACAATTAGGACTGCAATTTAGTGAGAGACATCGGATTTGCGTAAACCCAGTATAACATCCACCTAAGATACAACTTGATGGTTCGATATGTCCGCAATTGTATCCAGATGTTTGCCTGAGGCATTGTGATGATACGGCCTGAGCTTTGAATTGTTGATGCAGGATTTCAAAAATTGAAATTGTCAGCAGGGGTTCACCTAATTTCCCCACAGCTGATTAAATAATTGTTTATTTAATGTAAGAGGCCCCGCAGATTGCCTAAGTGAATTACATGTAATTTCATTTCAGTGGCTTTGTGTAAATCGCCCCCTTTAAACCAGAGAATTCTTTCTCTTACTCCCATCCAGACAGCATGCCAAGTGCTTTATTTAGACCTCATTTTCACATATTACATCGCTGATGTGTGTCAGTCTCGAAGTATCTCGGCAGGTCTCATTTCAATATGTCTTCATTTAGACACATAATTTTGCTGTCCAGCTCACCAAAACAGACTATAGAAATGATGTTCCAGACCCACTGCTACGGCTGAAAACCTCCCGGTGCTGAAAGCAATTATTTTCACTGCTTAAACAGACATTTTCCATAGACAGCACATTGTTTATTGGCCAGAGTTGATAATAGGTGCAAAAACGGTTGCAAGCTGTAAGATCAGCTGCAGATTACAGTAACAGGTTTAAACGGTAAGGTGTGATGTCTGAACCCCACCTCTTTCACCTGGGATTAAAAGCTCTTAATGGAGAGCTTTATGAGATTGTGAGAACATGCTCATTAAATAAATAGATGTAATTAGTTCCTGCCTCTAATTACTTCAGATTCCTCTCACCAGGACCAGAATTAGTCTGAATCCCCAGAGCACCTGGTACGGGGCATTCGTAATCAATCACATGCAAAACAGCATGCGCAGGCTGCGCCCACAGAAAGCACCAGAACGCAGCAGGGTCATTCATCACAGCCCGTAATGCAAACAAGCACAGCCATTTTGTTGTTTACTGCAAATGAAGCGCCTCTAACCCACCTCACTACCTGAGCACATACCTGTGTCTCAGCCCCGCTCCGCCACTCTGTGTACAGAGAAAAATTATCCCGAAATACATAATCCAACCTATTATTATACCTCAGTGATGGAATGTTTTATCCAGTGTGCATGATCAAAGGTTGCTTTTTAGAGAGCACATTTCTTATGATTGTGATTACCCAGATAACAATTTAAGATTGTTCCCCTAACGTTTTCTAAACAACAGAAAAAGTTTAAAATGTTACGTTGAAAATTTTAAGAATGTTTTTAGACGTTGTATTGACATTCTTTTGTGGTTATTATTAGAACTTTATTTAAATTTTTTTTAATTCTGTAACGTTTTTAAAATGCTCCACTAACTACTTAAGAATAGTGTTTTAAATAAATTATATGTTTAATTATTTATTAACATTATACGTTAATAAAATATTTGATTAACATTACAGCAAGAATGTTTTTGATTACTTTGAGAGAACTTTTAGGGAACGTTAGCCAACATTCTGCAAACATAACCTGTTAGCTGGGTAGTGGTGTTTTAACCAATGATATCTCTGTCACAACAGTTTGCGTGATAATACATGGCACCTAGCAAAGGCTGTGACGGATACCAGATAGCTGGAGCTCACTGAGAGCAGATACAGTGATAAACTAGAGCAGGCCAGGAAACAGACAGGGCCCGGCTCTCCACGGCCCCTCTAACTGACGGAAAAAAAACAGTGCATCACCTCACAGCACAGCCAGACGTGGCAGGCGAGAAAAATCGCCCCACACTTTGGGAAAACAAAGACAATCAAGGCTTTCTCTGGTTCTTCTCCCCTCCTTTTCCTTTGGTGAGCAGCTGCAGCAGGCTAGTCAAACGTGTATTTTTTCTCTGTTTTTTCTCTTGCCAACTTGTCCTTTTTATGAGATGTAATGAAGGGAGAAAGATATGAAAAAACAGAACCTGGCAAGGCAAGGTACACATTCGTTTTTACAGATGGCAGAACGGTTTAGCTGATAATTGAAAAGGAAGTCTGGGATTGTGCACTGTTCAACACGGGAAGGCTATTCTGAGCTTTCCTGTGTAATTGACATCTGAACTTGCTAGACCCATGACCCCTTTTCCCAAACCTTACTGGCCACGCCCACCTTATTTGACACGCCCCCTAATTAAAATGTAAACATTATGGCTTGTGCTTATAGCTTGTGTTTTGTTTTTGTGTATGTTTTCGTTTTGAAATATTTCAGAAATGTTCATGACCTGATATCAGTGCAAGCAATTGTTGTATTAATCCTTCGCCTAGTTTGTGTATGACAGATTGTTTATTGACATATACCTGCTGAGTTGTAAATGTGAGTTGCTGGTTTAATTGAATTATGGAATTATGCTCCTGCTGTGTCATTTTTTTTTTCTTTTTTTGCTGTTGGAAAACTCACATTTAACAGGGAAAGAAAACATTTGATATGCAATGAACATCAGCTTAATGACTCTCTGTCTCTCATACTGTTAAATTAAAACACTTCGTGATTGTTCAGATTCGCATTATGGTGGCTCAATGTGAGTAATGTACCACATTTGTCAAAGTTCAAGGAAATATGAAGACTTTAGAGAAAACATCTGATGCTAACATATCCAGTGAGAACGTGGTGAGAAGATGCAGCAGATGTTTTATTTTGTAGGCGGGTTGCATGTTTTTGTATCGTCGCATTATTTATGCGAAGGTCAGACTATTATCCTTACAATCGATTTAAACCATGTAATGTTACAGTTAAACTGCCAAATAATTCCAATGTTATATTTACACACCAAAGCAAATTTTATGCACGTTTTGGACTGCAGCACACAAACATATAAGTGAAATATTTCACCTTAAATCTTTAGTCTGAGATTTCCTTTCTTTAAGTTATTGCATTTTGTGAAGACAAAGTAACCTGTTGCTTTTGTACTGGTCAGTGTTTTATTGTATTTCTTAGTTTTCTCTTAAATTATATCCTGTATGAAAGTAACCCTTAGTAACATTGAAATGTGCTTCTGTTGTCAGTGGACCCCACAGTCCAACACTGACATGTCCAGCTTTTTCTTCTGCTTTTGATTGATTATGTTTTAAGTCCAGAAGTTCTGGTCTGCTGTATACAAAACCATACATATATATTTTTCGGTTAGCTAAACATTTTGGGGGCCCCGCACAAATGAATGGTATGACCAATAAGACAAATTATCAGTTGTGTTCACACAGTGTGTAGGTTCTGTGTACAGCAGCTGTTCTGCACAGGAGGGGCTGTTCTGTAATGTAGGACTGTGGGCCAGTCACACTGAACACATGTGAGTGATTTGGCTGCAGGGCCCAGAAGGCCAGAGACAGAAATCCACATAGCTGATGACGGACACTCTGTTTGGCTTGTAACGCTAGAACAGGATAGGAAAGAATAAATCAATCAATCATGTCTAAACTGTCAGAACTAGCATGTGGTCCCTTAAAAACCCCATTGAGATCTGAAAATATATACATTCCCGCTTTAAGGTTGTAAGAAAGCACAGAGCCGGAAGCAAATTAGCCATAATTCGATTTTGAAATAATTCTGCTGCAAGGAATTGTGGGAATGTATTTTAGGATACGGCAGACATATTGAACCTACGATATAAGTGGTCACTCAGAGAAGTAAACCTGCCTTTTAATTTTTACAGTAAGAACATCCACCACCTGCCACCAATGGACTGCATCGAGATTCTGATCTGAAATACTGCATGCATCAAAATGACACTTTCTTGCTTCAAAGGGCAGTTGTCAGAGTGACTTTGCATTTGCTGATAGCTCATGGAAAACATTGCTCCATCTCATTAAGTTATTGCCATCATTTTTAATCTTTATGGTCGCACGGGCTACTGTCGCCCATTCTCTTTTCACATTCATTTTCTATGTGTCTGTGATTAATGGCCGATGTCGAACTGTAGAGTGAGCAGGCATCAACGAAGGTGAGATCATAATTAGTTTAGCTGATGCAGGGCCCTCCGATGGCGCATCTGGACGGAAAAATTACCCTATAGGAAGCTGGCTGCACCCCAAAACTTTTTACTGATACGTTGTGAAACACCCGATGAATCAAGTGCCCCATTCCCTGCCAAAAAAGCTCTGCGGACGGCGAGCCAAAATTATGTCTACAGAAAGCTTTCCATTCTAAATGTATTAGAGCACAATTAGGGGCATTGTACTTTTCTGGCAGGAGAAATGTGGACCCTACACAAGCCGTCTGAAGTTAGGCTAAATAAATCGCATACGTTCTATAAGGCTAAATGAGTTTTACAGGGGCCTTAATCTAGATAGTTCCTGGTTTGCTCCGAATGACTCCTGGGATACACTTGTAGTTCTGTCTGTTCCCAGTGGATGATTCATGTAGCTATATCTCTCATCTTTCTCTTTCATAGTTCAGTTTACCCCTCCCCTCACAGTAGAGTGCAGTAATTCAGGCTACTAGATATTTTGAGTTCCAGTCATATATTTAAAGGTACTTGTCATTAGGAATGGGTCACTGTGGTAGAATACTCAAATCAAATCTTAATTTATTTGATTTAAAAACTACATTTATTTTTAGTTGTAATCATTTTAACAGCCAAATGCATTCAAATAGATGTGCATACTTTCGTTTTAAAATACTCAGTTTTTAAAAGAGCTTAATGTTTTTCATCCCAGGATGTGTCAGGACAGAGTGGGCGACACTGTTTGAGGTACCAGGTGAAGCTGGTGTTGTTGCCACTTAGGCACTAGTGTCTTACAAAGCTTATAAATCACTGGAAGGTTAATTTGTGTTAGAATCAGCTTGGTTCTATTAATCACACCTCACCCTGACTTTCTGATTGGACAGATTGTATCTTTCACCGTTAGAGCTGCCATATTCAGCTACACCCCACTGTTTTTCCCCTTTTTTTGCCTTTTTCTTCCTCTGCCTCTCTTTCTCCAACCGTCTTTCCGTGTCACGCTCTCTCCTTTTTACATTCACCTCCAATCCACACGCTGAGCCTGAATCTCCATCCATTTTCTCTGCAGTCCATTTTTTGTACTGACTTTGGCTTTCTTTCTCTCTTTTTTTTTATTTCAGAGACGACGAGGCTCGGGGGTCTTCTGCGCCAACTGTCTGACCACCAAGACCTCGCTGTGGAGGAAGAATGCCAACGGAGGCTACGTGTGCAACGCGTGTGGCCTGTATCAGAAGCTGCACTCGGTAAGGAGGGAGCTATGAAAACAACACAGAGAACGCCTCGCCAGCCCACCCACAAATCCAACAAACAGAGAGTTCAAATGAATGTAGAGGTGACAGCGTAGCAGTTCTAGTTTGACCACTTCATTTCCGTGCTGTCAAGCGAGGATGCTGGGGTTCCCCAGGGGAAGAGCCCTTTTGGCCTTCCTCAGCCCTGCAGCCAGCTAATGGCCCTATGGAAGTAATTTTGCACTAGCTGGGTGCCCCACTTCCCACAGCCCTAACAAACACCTGACCCTAAAACCTGAGCCAGGCACGATGGCCACTAGCAAACCTTAAACTTTAAAGGAATAGTTTACAGAAAAATGAAAATTCTGTCATCATCTCTTCACCCTCTTGTCGTTCAGAAACCTCGTATGCTGATTTTTTTATGGAACACATAAGAGGAGTTTGAAAAATGTTCACTCTTTTCTGACAGTTTATAGTAGAGTTCCTTGGAAAAAAAATAACAGCATGTGGGTTTGGAACAACTTGAGGGTAAAAAGAAACCGAATTTTCATTTCTGGGTGAACTATCTCTTTAAAAACTTTCTTCAAACTTTTTTAGGCTGCTGTGCGCTGTTATGGTCAGACTTTAACACAGCCTCTTTAGTTTCAATTTGACAATTAAAAAGATATATTAAATCACATTTTAGCACAGTTTTATAAAGGATACACTAGAATGTGAAAGCAGGGAGCAGTGCCCATTTTAATAATTTTTAGGTTATGTTAGCCTGTTGGGAGAGCCCATGTACTTCAAGAAAAGAAGCTGCTCGGAAATCTAACTCATTTCTGGACTTAATTTGATTTGCTTTATAGCTTCACAGTTCTTTGCTGTCCCAATTTAATTTAATCCTTTTCCACCCGTCCGTAGTTACACCTAAAGCTTGGTTTGTAACCTTGAAAGTGTTCCACTGTTTCTTCTGAAATGATGTCTGGATAAACATGGCAATTTCAGATTTAACAAATTTAATAACATGTCAGTAATTAAGACAGGTTGAGCACTGTGCTGAGGCCCATAGTCTCTCATTAGACTTTAAGAAATAGTTCACTAATTTAAATATTAAAGGTTGAATTAGTGTAGAATATTAATTCAAATATTCTGTTATCATTTACTCACCCTCATGCAATTCTGATTTTTCATGCTGTGATAGTGAATAGTGAATAGTGACCAGGGGTTTAATATTGTAAGTCGCCATTCACTCTCATTGACTTTCATTGTATGGAAAGGAGCAGAGTGAACATCCTGTCTTACAATCCATTTTGTGTTTGACACGTATAAAGAACCTCATACAGGTTTGGAATCTTGATGATATTTTGGGTTCACATTTGGGGTAACTTGAGCTTTCCATTCTAATGGAAGTCCTGCAGAACTGGGTCAAGTCTCTGAGCAGAGTGTTTTTATTTCTTTCTGCCTGATATGCAGCGGTGAAGCTGCTTTCTTGCCGCGGCGGCCCCAGGCTATCGGTACCTGAGCCTGGGTGGCGCGGGGTCGGATACAGGGGCCAACTGAATCAGTGTGGTCAGCTTGGGTACAGCAGTCAGGCACAGCAGCCTTTTGGACCACAAGAGGTCCTTTCAGGGGCCATGCCACCTGGTGGTTTCAGCAGACTTGAGTCATGCTAACTGGACTGTCTGGGAGCTCACATCTGCCCGTCTGTCCACACAGCTTCATCAGAGCGGCTGCAATCAATGGGCACTTCACAGTCTGTGAAATACTGTATGCTCCATTTACTGGCCCACATTAAACACTGTCTGAAGTAAATAAGTTTCCTCACGTTGAAAGTTTTTCTGACTTTGACATTTATGCTGGAGTTCTGTAATGGGATCCTGGGACAGGGAAACAGCAATGGGGGGGCGTGACTTTGAGGGAAACAGGGCGAATTCTTGACAACTTTACAACTAAGATCACACTGATAATAAAAGACTCATCAAAGATGAATTTGATGAGACTGAAGCACGGTGTAATCGGTTGGGTGGCTGCAGTTATTCGTAGGGACTTTAATATAGTCGCAATATGTTTGCATTGATTTTGCAGGTGATGTTGTTAATATTGCTGTGATTTTACAGTAATTTTTATTTCACCATTAAGTTTCTTGAAGATATTTTTTGACTAGATTTTTGTTGCATTTTACTACATGCTTTTAATATTTGGAATCTCATTGGTTACAGTGGCAGTTTGTATAAAATTATAGTTCAGTAGTTGATTATGTACATTGTTTTTCAATGGATTTCACTTTGTTACAGAAGTGAAAATGTTTATTGTAAAATCCTCTGGTTCCTATTATAATGAATGTATAGACATTGTTGTCGACAGATGCGTGATGTGGCTAAATTACAAGTAGTACATCAGCTTTAGGGCTCATTCAATCATGTTGATTGTCAAGCATCTAAAAGCCTCTCGTTTATCAAATAGTGTTTCATTTAAATACAAGAGTGGTTTTATTTTTTGAATTACCCCTTTAAAATAAGAATAGTGTATTATAGAAATACACATTTTTGCTTGTGTTTTGGGTGGTTTATAAGGACAGCTACTGTGGGAACAGTTATTTACTGGCTATAGAAGGCAAAACCAAACAAAGCCAAACAGATTTTTTTGTTTTTATTATTATTATTATTCAAATTTTTACAAGAAAGGATTACATTCAGCACTGGAACACTGATCAAAATATTTTATTTCACACAGCTTTTCTAAACAGCAATTGCTTGTGTCTGTATTTAATTAGCTCCAGCTCAATGCTTATCATTGGTAATACTCATAATTCTGCCCATACATACCAGCGCCGAACTGCCCATACATGACCAGCAGGGCATGCGTGTTCCCTAGTCATTGTCTGGCTGTTTCCTGAGTTCTTTTTCCACAAAGTAGCTTCTGCAATGGACCATCAGCTTGTGTACACGTCACACTCCACTAGAAGCTAATAAACAAGACGATGAGAAATCTCAGCCTTCAGGCTCCCTCCAAACACAGGCTGTGGGATCGGTTTGTTTGTCTGTTGTTTCTGCTTTTGGTTTTAGCTATTGAATGCTGAGTCATCTTTGCCAGTTTGATTCTTGAATTCCAGAGAGAGAAAGAGAGCGGGAGAAAGAGAGAGGGAGAGGAATTTGGGTGGTGTTTGGTTGAAGGCTTTGTTGTTGTTTAGATCTTTGTTTTGATGAATAATCAGGAGGACTGTTTAACTGATGTTGCAGTAATATAGTCCACCGAAGATTTTGTCCTATATGTCGACCTGGCAGTCAGCTTCCAGTAGTATTTTTATACTTTTGAGTAAAAACTTTTATACGCTGTTCAGAAATCATTTCATAATAGCACCTCATAAAACCACACTGCAGAGAGCTCGAAATGGAGGTCTGGGGCCCTCATGCCAGAACACATTGCAATAATAAATGTCTCTCAGATTTTATCTTCTAATAATAGGACTCGACATGCGCGTAGCTGCGCGTCAATGCCCGACATAAAACTCTCGCGGCCGCCTCGGTTTGTAACTTCAGATTCGCCGCTGAGTTTTTATGTGGGCTGCAGACAGAATATGCGGTCCATTCTCCAAAAAGTTTCTGTAGGCTCCTGAACTCTGACCCGTCTTCGCAACAAAAACCTGAAAGGTAGAAAGAAATGCTTGTAAACTCTGGAATAGAGACACGGTTTTTATTCACAGGCTGCACAGTCAACAGTCGACTATTCAGTATTAAGAAAAAATCTTTTCTAGGTTTTATATGCACATTTTTAGCTCCGAGGTATTTAGACTGTCAAAGCTGGATGAGATCAGATGAGATGAATAGAGATGCTCAAGGTTGCTGAGTGAGGAAAAAGTGAAGCGATAGTTGTTTATGTAATTTGTCAGCTGTACTAAAAGCTGAGTACTTTTGACCATTACTTCAAGGTACCTCAAGACAATTTTTAGGGTTTAATAGGAAGACTTACTGTTAATATTTGTTTTTAGTTTATGTACAATACAAGACAATTTTACAGAATGATCTTGTATTCTTGTTTTCTTTATATCATAAAATAGTCATATTAAAATTGTATTTGGGACAGAATGCCGTGAAGGCCGTCAAACTTCAGTTGTTTGCTACATATAATAAACAGTTGAGTAATATATTAAACAACCTTCACTGAAAGAAGTCAAACTCATTTTTTAGTAGTGTCATAGTAATTCAGCTGTTTAAAAATGTCTAGTTTTTATTGTTTTAAAAATGTAAACCTTTAACAAGATACTTTTTCGTGTCATGTTGCATTGCACACATAACCTTTAAACTGAGCATTATAAAGCAGTTGAGCTCTCCTAATCATTCCACTGTCTCAGATTTATTCTAGTTAATTGGTTTTATTTTTTACTTAAAATATTGTATTCATTGATTTTGTGTTCCTGTGCAGAATCTCCAGCAATTGTAGGTCATTTTGCATTATTTAGTTTAAATACAGTGCATTGTGTAATACTGTTTGAATGACTAAGATACAATGTGTTTTAATTAATTTAATGTAAATATATCTGTTCAAAGGTTCCATGGAACACTGCAATTTAGAAAGCTCACTTTTTATTTATCTTTATTTCTGGTTATGCTCAATTTAGCATTATATAGTTAAAATAGCTAAATGAAATATAAATGATATCAATGGATTAACAAATTAAGATTGGATGATTTTATCATTGTGTTTTAAAAATTATTGGCTTCCATTAGTTTTTTTTTTTTTGTTGTTGTTTTTTGTTAATAGCATGTAGTTAAGCAAACTATTCATCAAAAGATTCTCCTGGTTGTAGATTAGCTACTATCCAAACTATAAGCTACTTACAATTCAAAGTAGCTTCCCCAACTTCTAATCAAAGACTGTTGAGATCAACATGTATTACCTCTGTTTTGATTTGATTCTTTAAACAGAAATAATACAACTCAGATGCTCATTTCTGTGATAAGCCAAATGATAAACTCAACTGCCACCTCTAGCTTATCATAATAACTGTCAAATATACGCAGAGGAGCAGAGAATCTTCACTCAGTGGAGTGTGCAGTGAGGTCTGTCATGGTCCAGCAGTAGAGGGCAGTCTTTCTTTTTGTCTGATTTTGATCCCCCTTCCTCTCTCCAGACAGACAGCCCGACATGTTCCAAAGAGCGAGAGCTTGCATTTTAACACCATCCATCACAGGGCATTAACTGAACTCAAGCAGCACAGTAAGATTTGTTTTAGATTTAACTCTGTCCCCCAGTGGCCAAACATTCTTCAAAATATGCAGCTCTTATTTCTACCCCTTAAACATATGGTACAGAGCCAAAAGCTAGGTTGAGGCAGCTTTGTTGGAGCTACATTTTTGCATATATTATTTTTCCATCTTTTAAGGGAAAAATGGATCCATCAGAATGATATTTTCCTGAAACGCAGCCTTTACAAGCCTCTTTTATTTAGCTCTCTCTTCTGTGAGAGGGATTGCATTTTCCACCCTGGGATCTTGGTGGATCTGGGTGCTACAAATGCAAGTAGCAGCCATACACGATTGATTCCCCAATGTGTCTCCATCTCAAAGTCAACAAACAGCATGGTGGTAGGTGCTTTCAAGAAATCTATAGAATTGGTGGTGTGAAGGGTGGTGTCACAGGGGAGGGGGCGTGGCTTCACACGTGGCATGGTTTCTGCCTATTATCTGTGGCCTTGGGTGAACCGTGGGGGATCTCAAAGCAAGTAAGGCAAAAGATTGTGTCTGGCAGTACAGCAAAGGACAAG
>JAZGTK010006911.1:0-20083 GCA_036877625.1 Ambastaia sidthimunki | reverse complement strand
AAATTACCATCAGTGAGAGATTCTGTTGTCATTCATCTGCCAAATCAGCAGGAGGAGGCATGAGTCCACGAGGGTTCATATTTGCCACTAAACACACATCGTAACTGTCGTGCATCAGAGCCTGTTTTGCCACTACAGTCCACACATTATCCCAGGGATCCAACTGCAGGATGTCTTTGGTGATGAGATCGTGACGATCTTGGAAAAAGAAAAGTATTACAGATGTATAATATTTTCCTGTTCCTATTTACCAGCTAAACATAACTGACCACATTCTGTGTTTTATAATGACTTTAATATTTCAAATCAAATATTTCAATATTTACCTGCTCCTTTATAATATCCACAGACATAAATCTTCCCCTCAACCACGCCAGCATTTGATGCAAAGCTGCGCAGTGATAGGAGAGAATATGGCAATGGTGGACCATCTCTCCAGAAATCTCCATCAGGGTTGTAAATCTCCACTACGTTAAGACAGTGACGCGACTGGCCACGATCCACACCTTCACACCCAATACCACCTGCAGGAGTGGAAATTCAGACTCACTGTGCACAAAACAATTGTATAGTGCCGTAGAAAGGCTATCTTGTGTTTTAGAGAGAGTGCGTGAACCATCGTATTGTATTGACTACTATTTAAAGCTTGTATACAGCTTTAAATAACATAAGCCCCCAAAGGACTGTTTAAACATTAATTAAAACATACAGGGCTGAATAAGATTGTCAAATTCTGTCTTGTGAGATTCTCACCCATTACATAGATTTCCCCATTGAGTGTGACCGCACTGCAACGATATTTTGAATATTTCATTGGGCCGAGTTCACTCCACTTGTTGGTTTCTGGGTCGTATTCAAGCAGTCGGTTACTCATACGGTCAGGCTCGTCATCTGTGCGGTATGACTGCCGTTCATGACACGGCAGAACAGGTGCAGTAAAGAGAGAGAGGGGAGAAAGCAATAAACTGGCTTAGTCACTGTGATCCTGTTTTGTTTGCTTGCTTTTGACATAGAACCTGTGCAATTTTAAAGCTGCTGTGTCTTTTTTGAGTAAGAACATGACAGATCTGTGTTCAGCATGATTTCATCTTACCCCGATTCTTAATGGTAAGTTTAGAAAAACATTTTAAAATTTAAAGGGTGGGGTCCAATTTCCTGTTTGGTTTCATTTGATTTTAACATACAAAATGAAAAGTGCTTAAAGTAACCTGCAATTTTATGTTTCAAACAAAGATGGTGGTAGAGAGGCAAAAGTTACAGATTGCAGCTTTGAGGTTTGATGTTTAATTCATGACTTCCTTTACCCTTTTAAGTCTCTTAAATTTTAAATAAAAGCAATACACTACCAAACTGCTCTATGAACATTACTCATTTGCTTATTTTTTTGTAGCTCACCTGTGGGGTCCGTCCTCCAAGCACATATAGGTGGCCCTTCATCCGAACTACACTATGATAGGCAAGGGGCATGGGCAGAGGGGCGGCGCTACGCCAGGGCCCACCGTGTAGAGACCAGCGCTCAACACTGTTGGTGATGAGGAACTGATTCTTCAGCTTCATCTGACCTCCAATCAGATACAGGGTTTCTCCCAGCGAGCTCAGGGCATAAGAGTCACGATACTCTGCAGAGCTCAAGTGTTTCCAGCTGCCCTGGGCTTCCTTGTTGTACCTGACCACCAAACAAAAAAAATACAATTTAAGTATTTTCAAAATAAAGTATGTAAATTAAGAAGTTTTAAAACTTTTATACTGCAGAGAAGAATTCTAGTTATCAGATGCACAGTTTAAAAACATACAAATTATATATATAAATAATATTAAATAATGTATTACTATAATTTAAACTGTAATTACATGTAAATTTCGACGTTTCTTTCTTTCTGTCTTGCCATCTTTCGAGCTCCCAGCTCTCCTGACACAATAATTTGATTCTTCTCAGTCACCACCCCGGCACAGACATAGCCAAGTGCATCACCGTATCTCGGGGAGGTAATAAAAAGTGTTCGGCCGGTGTTGGGAGCGTAGCAGAAGCTACGCTCAGAGTAGCTTCCATAACGTGAGCGTATCCCTCCGCCATCATTGCCAATGCAGAGCAGAAGATCCGTGGTCTCCATGCCATAGCGCAGTTTCAGTCGACGAGGTGGAGCATCTGAATCCATGCTTGCTGTTTCTACTGCCTGTTCCATTATCTCAAGACATTCAGCATCAGCTAGCAGTGCTGTGTTTCGTTTCAGTGCTTCCTTCAGGTAATCTACACCCACCAGTGGAAGACGTACCTTCTTCAGGAGCTCTGGAAGGTGCCTGATACGGTTCTCCACCTCTAATCCTACAGCACCTGGGCAGTGCTTCACCCAGCGCAGTACCACATCCAGAATGCTTTCTTCCCGTGAAACATTGAGGTCATCAGAGCCCAGCAGAGCTCCCAGCTGGTGTGCCTCCAACTCCAAGACCTCCTCACTGAGGCACACTTCGGTAAAATGTTGACGCACGTAGCGCTGAGCCTGGTCAGCCAGCTCCTCTGCCCCAAGATCTCGAGCATAATAATAAATGCCCAGGCAGTTAGATGTATCCATGTTGTCAATCATGTAGACATGACAACGGCTGAACACATCATCCATCTGTAAAAGAAAAGCTGCAACAGAAATGCCCTGCACATTGGCTGCAGTGAGGAGAAGATTGGAGCTGTACATGTATTCCAGCAGAAGAGCCAGGCTTTGAGCCGGCATGTCTCTTAATACCACCTGACGGTTGGTTGACTCACGCAGGCCGCAGGTGAACATTACCCGAAAGTAGGGGCTGAACGCAGAAAGCACTGCACGGTGACATGGGAAGCTGACACCCTCTGCTATCAGAACCACGTCTGTTAACTGTTCAGCCTCCCGCATGCGGTTTAACTGTTCCAACAGCGTCAGGCCATGCTTGGCTCTCAGATCCATTTTAGATCCTGTTGTTTTCTTTATCACTTACTTAAGGATGAGTTATGCTTAACCCAAACACATCCTGAAAGTCCTTCACATTTATCTAAAGAGATAAAACACAAATATAAGCAACCATCAGTTAGATAATACTGTAACTTTGCAGCAGTATGTTAATGCATGTTTCTGCGCATGCATTAAATGCATAAACTCTGACCTAGTTTTAAAACATCTTCTTAATGAAGCTCTTAATAAGAGCTCTGTTCCTATTAAAATCATCATTTTACAGCAATAATTTGATATTTTTCTAACAGTTTGCAGTCAGTGCTTTCACATTTCAATGACAAAACAGCATTATATAAGTTGCAGTAAAGGCAACAGTGAGGCAAACATGCAAGTCTATTGCGTTATATTAGCACATGCATCGATGAGTCGTACCAGATCTCTGGCTTCCTATGGTTTCTGGCCTCAGGCAACAGTTTGTCCATTACCCGCACTCGACACAAACACACTGCTTTGCGTCTAACAGTAAACACTGGGAGGGGGGAGCTGTGTGCTCAACCTCCCATGACCATTCCCTCTAAGCAACAGAGCTAATTATAGATCTTGATTTGTGAACTGCTGAAGGGGGGAGACAACAAAACTATGAAACAAATATTCCTGTGCCCAGCAAATGGAACATAATTAATGTTACAACCTGTGTAGAAGGTTGTTTGTGACATTTGGAACAGTGACTTTTCCACAATGTTTATATTTTTGTATCTCTGTCACTGAATCTGACAAACAGCCCTCAGTACACTGAAGAGCTGAGGTCAAATTTCACCCTGTCATTCTCTTAAAGTGACAACACAACCTTTGTGTTATTCGTTCCTCAATCCAGCTTTTTACCTAATCTTTACTATTACTTTTTGGGACATTTATGGCTGTGATAAGCAACTACAGCTTACCTTTTTTGTACAATTGCAACATTGGTTAAATGTACGAAAGGTGCAAAAATTTTATTTTAAACATTCTAGGAACATTCAAAATGTCCAGGTTTTAACATTGTTTCATGGTAATGAGAATGATATTCAAAAATATTTTTAAACATTCCATTAGCTACTTAAGAATAATGTTTTTGATATATAGGATATATGATGTTAAAATGTTCTACTAGCATTACTGCAAAATCCTTTTTGATAACATGAAGAGAACTTTTAGAGAATGCTAGACAATGTTCTGAGAACATTCCCTGTTAGCTACGTTCCCTGATGCAGCTTTAACTCATGTTTGTACAAATGGGCTACAAATAGGACCAAAACTATAATCAGTGGACAGACCTAAACTTCAGTCAACCTATTTATTAATTAATATGTTAACCACAAAGAAAAGACATATAACCTTTAACCCCCTGAACACGCTTCCCAAACTTTAAGCCCTTCTAAGGACTCAGGTACACAAATGTGTACATTTTGTAATGAGTGAGAGATGGCTGACGTCAAAACTTCTCTTCCTGTTGTCTTTGAAGTCATTATGATAAACTGCACAACACAACGGAATTTTCAACTGGAACGGAAACTGTTTCCATTACAGTTTACCCTGGAGTGCAAAAACTAGCGGATGCTGAAAAGGAGGAAAGTCTGAGTCAGCATTAGCACTACAGCCACATCAAGACACTTGTCTGTTTATCCGTTTAATATTCTGTAACTCAGTTGTTGCTATTAAAAAAACTGATGGACATTGTTTTTTGTCAAAAATGTTTTTTGTTTATTTTAATCCTGTAAATATTTTTTTTGTTTAAAATACTCATGTACTATATGAGTCAGTTATGAACAGTTATTATTTATTATTACTTGTTAAGTTATTAAGTTAATAATTGGTAGGAAGGACAGCCTCCTTTTTACCACAGATCAACCCTGATCATCCGCCTTTTAAATATCCTGCACACTGGCAGACAGGGATCCTTGTTTTATGGTTGTATGGACACTTGTTAATAAAAAGTGGTTTGTAATTTTTAAGTCATTGAAACTTAATATAGACCATTTACAGCAATTCGAGCACATATACACACACAAAAAAGGGAAATGGATTCGGGAAACTGTGTGTATCGTGTTCAGAGAGAGGTGATGGATGAAGAGAGGCTAAACGAGCTATCTCAGAGACTGGACTTCACCCAGACCAACATTCCCATCTCCTGTCGGCTCAGAAAATCACTCAGGTAAGCAAGCACTTTGTTTGTAGGGATGAAACACAGACAGCATAGTTCTTGCTGGGTCATGGGACTTGCTTATGTGCTATCTCCACTTTCTTCCCTAGCTGTTCTGTACCCAGGCTGAAACACAGTATAATTGGCTTTTTGCCTTTTCTGTCCTGGTTGCCACGGTATTCCATTTGGGATTATGGTATGCCGGACCTCATCTCCGGCATCAGTGTGGGCATCATGCACCTTCCACAAGGTAAGAGCATGTATCTGGGCTATAGTTTTGTCAAGAACTGAATAATAGTAACTTTTGTTTAACGATCTGATGTTCGTGTTTTAGGAATGGCCTATGCTTTATTGGCTTCTTTGCCTCCAGTGTTTGGGCTCTACACATCTCTTTATCCTCCATTAATATATTTTATCTTTGGAACCTCCAGACACATTTCCATAGGTAAGCAAAATTCATCTACGTTCATGGAATACAGAAAAGCGTTAACATGTTTGATTGTTTTTGATCAGAATGGATACTCTGCATACATTTTACATGTGTGTGTGTGTGTGTGTGTGTGTGTGTGATAGGCACGTTTACCATCCTCAGTATTATGATTGGTGGTGTGACAGAGAGAATGGCCCCTGATGCAGATTTTCTTGTTTTTAATGGCACTAATGTGACTGCGGAGGTGGATTTCATGTCTCGAGATCTCTACAGAGTACAGGTTGCAGTTGCTGCCACTGTGCTGGGAGGTCTTATTCAGGTCCATAAATACACACTGACACAAACTAATGCATACACACAAACCTGTATATACCAAACATCACAGTGTATCCCAGCTAACAGTTTTCGGCTGAGAATGTTACCCTAACATTTCCATTAAGTAACAAAAAAGTTAAAAAATGTATTTTGAATGTTCTAGGAATGTTAAAAACTACTGTTACTGTTACTGCTTGGTATACAGAATGTTATGTGAATGTATTCAAACTTTTTTTAATTCTATAATGTTTTAAAAAAGTTCCACTAACATCTTAAGAATAATGTTTTTGATATGTATGTAATGTTCAAAAAACATTCTACTATGTTACCACAGGAACTTTTTTGATAACGTTGAGAGAACTTTTAGAGAACATTACCAGCATTCAGAGAACGTCCCCTGTTAGCTGGGATGTAACTGAAGCAGTACATTAAATTTACATACATGAACAAACACAAATAACTCAACTTATTAGATTCTTATAAATATTCTATGTGCCATTTTGCATTAATTATAAGTGCTCCATTTAGAATTCAAATTAACTACAATTTTGCATTCACACTATCAGGTTGTATTAGGCTTGGTCCAGTTTGGCTTTGTGGGCACGTATCTTTCAGAGCCGTTGGTCAGAGGTTATACCACAGCAGCTTCTTTTCATGCTGTCGTTGCTCAGTTAAAAAACATCCTCGGAGTCTCACCCAAACGCTTCAATGGACCTCTGTCTATAGTCTATGTAAGTACAATCAGACACACAAATGCTTTTATTGGATATGCTTGGCTTAAGCATTATTAATCTTTACTCTGTTATTTTCCCGACAGACTTTAGTAGACCTGTTTACACTGTTGCCAGAGACTCATCTTCCAACTTTGCTGGTCAGTGCTGTGTCCATCGTGGTTCTCATCACTGCCAAAGAACTTAACAATGCACTCCGGCAAAAACTGCTGGTACCCATTCCAGTGGAACTCTGTACTGTACGTAATATCTCTGTCTATTGCTCCTACCTAGCTAACAATTTTAGGTTATAAGAATGTTTCCATAATGTTCCCATTACATTAAAAATGTTATTTTGAAATTTTTAGGAACATTTGAGTTTTTTTGATGTTGTATTAAGGTTATTGCTCTGTTGTATCTTAATAGCTGTTGATTTTAACAGTGTGTGCTATTAATCTGTGCAGTCAGCATTTTAGCTTGCTGTGTCGTACTGTTTGTATCCCATTGGTTAGCAATAACTAATTGAACTTCCAAGTCTGGCTTCTTATTCACTACGCAGGAATCATTAACATAATTGTACCATGAGCTCATGACATTTATGAAAGTTTGTATGTGCGCTAGATTGTTGTGGCGACAGTGATATCATTCTACACTCGGCTGGATGCAAGCTACAAGATATCAGTTGTTGGTGAGATCCCAAGTGGGTGAGTTATTTAAACTATATTTTAATTGTAGCTAAATAAAGCTACAATACAATACAGAGTTAATAATATAGCACATTATAGAAATATAAAATGGGATTGTATTATTGCATAAGTCTATTTAGCCATTGAGCTATAATGAGTTTTTTTATGTTCTTACGTAGACTTCAGCCGCCCCAACTTCCAAATCCCAAATTCTTTTCCGATGTTGTGGTGGATGCTTTTGCCATCGCCATTGTGGGCTATGCAATCTCTATTTCTTTGGGCAAAACGTTTGCTCTTAAACATGGCTACAAAGTGGACAGCAACCAGGTAAGTAAATTACTACAGCACATACAGTAAGGTTATAGACAACCAGATAACTACACAGTTTAACTGAACTCTCTCTCTCTCACTTTCTCTCTCTCACTCACTTCCTCTTTCTCTCTCTCTCTCTCTCTCTCTCTCTCTTTTTCTCTCTCTTGTGTTTTAGGAACTGGTGGCTTTGGGTCTCAGTAATACAGTTGGAGGTTTTTTCCAATGTTTCTCAGTTTGTTGCTCCATGTCCCGCAGTCTCATACAGGAAAGCACAGGTGGCAAGACACAGGTGAGATAAACACCAACAAACCCACCTATGTGACAGAGCCGTGCATGTACATACAGCTTTCATCTACTGTAAATGCCATTATATTATTGGATTATGTTGTTTTAGATCGCTGGAGTTGTGTCTGGTGTGATAGTCCTGGTGACAATACTAAAGTTAGGCTCACTTTTTCAAGAGCTGCCTAAGGTATGTCAGATTGTATTTAGATTCATTAATTGTGTTAAATCTAGATAAATTACTTTGGTATGAGCTATGAAGAGTAACAACTTAAGATGTTTAATTCATTTGTGCATGTTTAGGCAGTTCTTGCAGCCATCGTATTTGTCAATCTCAAGGGGATGTTCAAGCAATACTATGACATAGTGACTCTGTGGCGTAGTAGCAAGATTGATCTGGTAGGTTATACGAAAGACGTGGCCCAAAAATGTTGTTTTTAATTTACAAGTATTTAGTGGTGCTTGCCAAAGCAAGTATGACTATTGGTCATAACTGGGATTAAGAGTTTGAACCAAATCATAACTCACAGTATCCAACTTTGGCGCATAGCAATGTGCAAAACTACATAAAAATGTTCCTCACGAAACATGACGAATGTGCAAGCACCACATTTTTTCCTGATAGCTGATTTGTTAATGTACAATGCTGTTCATCCAATCCTCTGTTGTGTTTTTGTGGTATGTAGTTGATATGGTTGGTGACATATGTGTCTACTGTCCTCTTTAACTTGGATATGGGACTGGGCGCCTCCATGGCTTTTGCTCTCCTGACAGTTATCTTCAGAACTCAACGGTCAGAATCTTCTAATCTTTCGTTGAGTGCTCTCAACTCCTGTCAGCTGCTCTGCTCTGTTTATGACATCATGACCTTATCATTTAACATCGTCTTTCTGTCTCATAGGCCCAGATACTCACTGCTGGGGCATCTTCCTGGCACTGAACTGTATCTAGACATGGAAACACACAAAGAGGTGAGGGGTATTACTGGCATCCATCATACTTATGTTACATTTATTCCAGTTATACAAATAAATAGTTTTAAAATATTAAAGGTTTGGTAAGAATTTTGGGGTCTAGCAATAGCAAGCTATCTTTAAAGCATAAGATCCCGTCCATCGTTTACAGCAATCTCCAAAGCCACATCTTCTCTAATAGTGTGCAGAGATATGCAAATACGTCTTTGACAGGCAAGTAGGACATCCTATCATTGCATTCAGACCAAATTCAATGATTGGACGAACAGTTTATGGTCCTGCACTTTTTACAGAAGATATATGTTTCTATAAATACATATTTAGACCATGTAGTGATTGCCATCAGGATGTAAAAAGACTTTCAGCCAGCATAACAAAAAAAAATCACCAACCCTGCCTTTAATTGATTTGATATTTCAAATGGCCACTGTATCTCCAAACAATATGGGAAAATAAATTGCATCTAAGTACTGTAATTGTAATGTATTTATGCAGACTAATAACAAACAGCTGTGTTTTGCAGGTGAGAGAGGTGCCTGGAATTACCATATTTCGCTGTTCGGCCACCATGTATTTTGCTAATGCTGAACTCTATCTTGAGGCCCTTAAAAAAAAGGTAAAACATTTTGTTTTGGAACACGTCTTGTTAAAAAGGTCAGCATTGTTGATCACCAACAGATGTTGTGGTTTGGATGCTGGTGTCCCCTCTAGACCTCTTAACTAGCTTAACCAGCAGTCCACCTTTACAATATCTCAAAAGGAGCATCTACTTCTGTTTATTATATTTGAAAATGTACACAGAGTGGTCTGGACATTGGAAAAATGCTCACCTATAAACGCAGACAGGAGGCCAAGCAGAGACGGCGAGAGAGGAGAGCAGAGAGAAGAGCACGAAGAGAAGCCAAAAGACAGGTACATGATCTTCACTAACTGTTTCCATGGTTACCAGATGATGTTATTAAAAATCACTTCCACAGTTTATGTGATACTCCTGCATAATATTTTTTCATGTCTGCATGTTTCTTTTATATTTTCTTAACATTTTAGAATTTTTTTATCAAATTTGTCATAAGCTAAAGTGTTAATCCTGCACCAAATTCGGCTGCTTATCTAGTTTCTCCTTCATTCCTTCTTTACAGAAAAAAGCTTTCAGGGCAGCGTCTCAGCGATCCAGGAACGCTGTATTTTCAGTAGAAGAGGAGGCAGGACAGTTGAGGAAAATGGATGGAAACACGCTTAGAGAGGATGAGCCTGGTTGGAGAGTGCGAGAAAACAGTACAGTGTTTGTAATGCCCGAAACAGCACAGACAGATGATGGCCATCACACTTGGATGTATCTTAAGGGCTCTGACCCTGACACCACCACCCTGGGGTCAATGTCAGATCTACACGATGGAGATACCGCCACACTGGATTCCAGCAGTGAAGACACTTTGAGCAGGGATCTGGAACGGGTTTCTTTGGGATCCCTTGGAAAGTGGACCTGGGATATACACTCCATCATCTTGGATTTCTCTACTGCTAACTTTATTGATACAGTGGCCATCAAAATGCTAAGAAATGTGAGTAACCCAAAAGACCGTTTAGAAAATATGCACCTGATCATTAATATTCTTATTTCATAAAAACCGCTTTTAAAAAAAAAAACAGAACATTTTAAAGAAAACCTAAAATGTTATTTGTTATCATAGATATTCCATGATTTTGGAGAGATTGATGTGGATATTTACTTAGCAGGCTGTCAGGGTAGGTGCATCTCCTACTTTTATAAACTTTTAGTGTTAAACTTTTATGTGGTTCATTACTGTCACAGCGGACCTTTGAAATCAGCCTTACTATCAAGCTGTTAAATTTAAACCAATTAGAGCTGTTGTGATTAGCATATGCAAACTATGCTTTGTTTTCTCTGTAGCACTTGTAGTGGAACAGCTTGAGCGGGGCGGGTTCTTCTCTGATGTCATCACTAAGGGGTGTGTCTTCGCTACTGTGCATGATGCTGTTCTGTACTGTCTCAAGCATCGGGGAACAGGGACCATCCACAGCTATGAGAACACTGTAGTAGGTTCTATAACTGTATACACACCAACACACACACACAAATGCAATTTCAAACACACCAACACATTTAACTACACAAAAACTAACACACACATGACGCTTGGGTCTGTTCATTATGGAGTATGATTATGAAATATTATCATATACAACTTCTCATTTCAGGATATATGTGGTACGCATCTATGAGAGAAGACTACATGCTCCGGACCTCTGCATTAAGTTATCCAATAGCATTTTTGGTTTTAGTAATTTAGATATGACTTGTATGGTATGACAATAGTTAATTAGATATGTAAATAAATGTAACAGCTTTTAAATTTATTGTGCATATTTGTTCCTTTTTTGACTACACAAAAAGAAATGTTGTAAATTATACTAATTAATTTCCTAATGTAAACACCTAAAATGTACCATAATTGGAATTTAATTGGAATACTGTAATTATTAATATTTTTGACTTGACAAAGACATTTTTTTAATAAAACAGCTTAACCAGAATAGGTTTCATACTTTATTCAAGAAAGTGATTTTGTGCATTTTTAAATGTCACAGCAACTATGTGACTAAACTACAAATTACCAAACAAGTTCCGTCAGACTTCTTTGGATGCAATTAAATACAGGCAAAAAACAACTAACGCATTACAAAATAAATTATTAAAATCCAAACAAATCATCCAATATTGTGCAAGTTTCACATGCTTCTCTTCAGACGTATCTGAGAGGGAATAATTGTGAAGAACATCAGGTAGAATGAAATCTGACTAAATAGATTACAAAACATTTAATCATTTATAGTTGCTAATTTAAGGAAAATTCTGGATTAAATACTTGTATTTTTTTGCTGCTAAAAAATACACGTTGATGGATTTAAAGACTTGAAAAAATGTGTTTAATGCACTAGGGGCTACAATACCAGGTGGTATTATAAAACTACTTAATATTTTTAGTACTAACATAATTTAGCAACAAAAGTTTATTATTTTAACCTAAATTATGCTTTAAAAAGTGGAGTATTTTTTCTTCAAACAGCTAATTTTTGGTGCTCTGTTTTCACCCCTTGACTTCCATTAAAACATTTCCATTAAACTAATAAAAGCTTTTTCTGTTCAAAGTGATGAATAAGTGTAAATTATGTTCTGTGGTAAACCTGCATGTTACAGATGCTGTGCAAGTTGCATTTAACCCAGAAAATTCCTTTAAGATAACAAAATAAACTGCAAGTTCACTGAAACTACAGCTAGCTAATGCTAAGCGCCCCTCTGAGAATTTACCTCAAAAGTGGTGATTTCAATGTAAGAGGGTATTTTCAGTAGAAAGCAATGGACAGTCTTTGGCCATCTACACACTGCAAAATTTTGGGAGTGACAAACGTTGCATTGCCTGCAGGACATGCACTGCGTCGCTGCACATCGCTAACTGTCACTGTTGCATTGTAAATGCTATTTTCCCAGCGTTGAAGGGGTTGTTTGGTTTATACTCATGCATGTGCTGCTTTTAATAGCATTTTTTCTTTGGACTGTAATATATTTATTGTCACTATTTTACAGGGCTGGTAAAAGCAATTTCGGTGACGGTGAAGGTTTGTGTTACAATCTGATCTCAGATCAGATTAGTGCTTCTGATGACATTACTATATTAACAATTATCTGTTCCATTGAATGTAGATACGGATTTTACGGTTTTAGCCGTTTTCACTTTCCTAAATAACCAAAGTCAGTGTGTACAGAACGTACAGTAAGTGGTTAGAAAAAGACTGCCACCATATTTACTGTTGTTGCGGTGTGTACATGGCCTCTGAGAGGTACGGTTGAGTGCAAATACAGTATGTAAACAAAGTTATCGAATATGGCTGCATTCCCATGAAAAAACAATAACACCTTCAAATATCTACATTTGGAACAGTAGCATTGTCTTTCACAATTGCATAAAGCTCAGTCTTCTAATCCCTGAATTAAATGCCAACTAATCCCAACACATGTTCCAGTTCAGACACTTGGACCACTGGAGGTTGGCTAAAGCCTCATTCAAATCTAAATATAAAGACATGTATTGGTAGAGCTACATCATTATAATGTGTGTGTGTTCATGTGTGTGAAGACAAAAGGTTTGTGTATTGTTATTTGTGTGTGAATGAGGTCAGTATTTTTGAATGCTTTGGGATGTATGAGTGATACTGTATGTGTGTGTAGTGATTTTCTGCTGGTAATGAACTGTGTATGTCTACTGTATGTGATGGATGATTATTCTGTGATGATTTATTGATCATGACTGTAAAGTTAATGTGTGCATGTGTAGTGCATGCCTACAAACCTTTGTGTGTACAGTGTGTGTTTACAGATCTTGGTGTGTTTCTGTGTGCTGGTCTGAATTTATCTCTGAAAAGATTTCTTCCTGCTCCTGCATCTCTTCTTGTTGAGAAACAAGCTGTTGGTATCGCGCCTGTCGCTGGTAATCTGGGTCTACATTGATCCAGTTATTGGCGACCCACTTGGTCCCTCGTGTCACCACACAGCCACCATGAAGAGAATATTCATCCTGTTCACCCACCCAACCTATAGAGGGCAGCAAAGCACAAAGTTCACAATTTAGCAGCATCTTTAAAAGACAAAAACTCAGCAGATTTACAATGTCGCCCTAGCTAACAGGGAACGCTCTCAAAACATTGGCTAATGTTCTCTAAAAAACCTCTCACAGTTATTAAAGGTTCTTGCAGTGACATTAGCAGAACTTTTCCCAAGTAATATATCCTATATATCAAAAATGTTATTCTTAAATTGTTAATGGAATGTTTCACAAACGTTGTAGGATTAAAAAAAGTTTGAATAACAATCTTATAACCAAACAGTAATGTTATCACAACGTCTAAAAAACTGGACGTTTTGAACGTTCCTATAATTTTCAAAATAACTACCATTTTTATTACTTAATGGAAACGTTAGGGAAACATTCTTACAACCTAAAATTTTTAGCTGGGGCAGTGCTGTAAAAACATAAATAATAATGCAAGTAAGTTATTTCCTTACCTCTTCCATCAGAGAGATAATTATACCAGAAAACTGCTGTCCCCTTCGTAGGCTTCACTCTCAGGTTGCCTTTATCACAATGCTTCCTGGTGTCCAGCAAATCCACATCGTTCTGTATCAGTGACTGGGAAACAGAGACATGTACTTATTTACTGGCTGTCAGATGGTTTAAAAGTGCAAACAATACATTTCAGTTCTTAAACACAAATAAAAACACATAACTGAACACACCGCTTCTTCATAGGTCCTGTTATCTGCCACTGGAAAGGTGGTCTCGCCTCCTTCTTCAACATTATTAAGGTAAAACAGAACTGTGATATACCTGCAAAAACAACACAAAAACAACACTGTGAATCCTGGGTAATCCTACTTCACCCTTAAAAAACAAAAACATCAACACCAATAATTCAAAACAAAATCAGATACTAAATGAATAACTGACATATTTTGACAATGTTTCTTTACATTATTTACACTTCCAATGTTTGTGACTTCGAATTGCAATTTGCATTTTTTGCTAAAACAACAAACAAAAGTTGCACACAATAAACACGACAAAACTCTACAAGTAACTTGCAATTTTATGTTTCAAACAGAGATGGCGATAGAGAGGCTATATATGGATTGCTGCTTTAAAGCCAAATACAGATTCCCACAGATTCCCTTTCCTGTGGCTCACCTGCAGGAAGTCTGGAATGGGGAGGTTGTGTTGGCAGCAAGGCGGGTGTGCGTACAGGCTGTTTCGGGATACACTGGCCCGCTGTCATGGTGAGCGTGGTAATGGCCTCCCTGCTCATAACGCACCACCTGTAGCGGCTCACTTAACTCTACCAATGATGGTGGCAGTCGTGTTAAACGAGTGACTCTGTACAGTCAGAAACAAAAATAAAATTAGAGCAACAGATAAACCTACATGACGAAAGCATATACCCAACTAACAGGGAACATTCTCAGAACGTTGGCTAATGTTGTCTAAAAGTTCTTGCAGTACCGTTACAGTAGAATGTTTAAGGTTATATATCATATATAAAACCTCATTTTTAAGTTGTTAGTGAAATATTTTAAAATGTTACAAAATAAAATGTTTGAAAAATGTTCTTATAACCAAGCAATACAATGTCTAAAAAACTGGACGTTTTAATTTTTCCAGAGCAGTACAAATAAAATTTTTAAAATTTCTGTTTCCTAATGGAAACATTAAGGGAAACATTTTACAACCTAAAATTGTTGGCTGGGTAGGTAACATTTAGATAACTGTATAAATTCTGCACACTTAAGTGGAGAATGATGAATTCGTGGGAAAACAGGTTTCTGAAATGTTGGAGGAGATGGACACCTTTTGCGGAGATCTTGAAGAACCTGATGGGCTCCCTGGCCCTGGTAGAGCCAGGTGTGTCTGCTATTCCTCACCAGCTGGCTTCTCTCCACTCCACGCTTCAGCAGAAAGCGCTGAAAAGCGTCACTTCTCAGACGCCTGAACTCCTCTAGGCTCAGGAGACCTGTGTAACAAAACAGATACATGCTTAAACCACATTCATATGCTCAGATTTAATGTGACTGTGATCTGTCAGTTAAGCTGTAATGTTCATACAGGTTCTTCAACTTTGGTTTTACCATTTCCATCCAGATCAACTTTTAGGCCATCATAGATTTCCTTAAGGTTCTCAGAAGTTAACCAGATTCCATCTCTCACTCGAGAGTGTGTCAATATCTACACCAGAAAATATTGTAATCAACTAACAGATTACACATAAAGTAAATGAACAAACATAAAATAAATCAACACTGATGCAGCCCGAGACATACACATTAAATTAGCTCAGTGTTGTTTAAGACACACATGTACAGTGTAAACATTTAAAATTGACATGGAAATTGCTGGTAGATACACAGACACACCTCATGAGGTTGCAGCTGGCCATCTTGGTTGAGATCAAGAAAATTGAAGATTTCTTCTGGACTGAGGTTAAGCTGCTGATTAAGTTCCTCCTGACCTTCAGGAACCATCACCTGACTCTCCATCAAACCCTTCAGCTGAGCCAGACGCACAACTACAGCACACTCCTCCCCTGACAGGAAATTAGGGATCTCTGCAACACACACAATCACACAAAGATTTAACTTCAGAAGAATTGGAACATGGTATAAAAGTTGAATGGGGTCACATGAAGAAAATGTGGTTTGCTGGTCTCTCAGCTGTATCAGGGTAATCTGTTGCCTGGACAGGGTTTTGGGCTCTAAAGACCAACTTGCCCCGGCTAAACCAGCTAATACAAGCTTAAACCATCTTGAGGTGGGTGTAAAAAAAAATTTCAGCAGGGATGTTAAATTTATGGACTTTTTTGAGGTTGATAAAATTTTCATTTTTTTGGTTAACTATTCAACTAACAATTTTAGTTTGTAAAAACATATCTCAAACGAAAAATGTGATTTTGTAAGTTATAGGAATGTTCAAAACGTGTTAGTGCTAAATTATAAAAGCTTTATAAAAATTCATTATTTTAATTCTGTAATGTTTTTAAAACGTTCCACTTACTACTTAGGAATTTTTTTAATATATTATAACAATAAGAAAAATTCTACTAACGTTACAGACAAAATGTTTTTCGATACTTTTGGAGAATGTTAGCCAACATTCTGAAAACTAAATTGAGACGTTTTACCAAACAGTAGGGGCTTGAGACTGAGCGTCTTCATCTCATGGACTTTGCCTGGCACCAGTGACACCTTTTGGACATGTCCCACCTAAAAAAAAATAAAAAGACATAATTATAATATTGCTGTTCGAGACTTGCCCAGATGTATCAGCACCAAAACACACGCATTTTGTTCTGTACCCGTATCCCTTCAATGCGCGGAAGATACATATTTCGAGGGAACCCTGAGTCTGCTGGGGTCTGCGGATCCGACGGTCCGGTAACTTTATGACCGCTGTCTCTACCGGTGAAATCCCGGTTTGGCGTGCTCGTGACGGATCCGTTGTTATAATGAACATAGAGCAGAAGTGCGATCACGTTGATGATGTAAACGTGGAAGAACACCATGACCACCATGAAGTAGGAGCGAGAACACACGCTGCTCTTCTGCAGAGAGACGCGCTGACGGGGCAGAGACGGAGCTGGCGGTGAGGATGATGATGAGGATGATGATGCGGCGTCATCTTCAATATTTTCCTGAGGTTCCATCATTTTGACAAACTCTCACCTCTATTAAAACTATTAACGCCTACAAATCTATTTGCCAAAGACCATTATGATGGAAGCGCTTGAGCGGCTGTTTTGACAGATCCCGCATAAAAATCCGCATTAAAACTAACGGCGCTCTAAAATGCATGGAAAAGACAACAAAAACAGCTCGATGCTTTTATAGCCTAAACGCTTTTGGTCAAAAATAATGTGTGGTGCGTAAACGCGTTTTGCTCTGGTTGGGGCAGCATGACGCTGTCCGGCTTGCTCAGCACTTACAGTTGTCAGCGTTGTTTACATCGGGACGCGTGATTACCGGAGCTGCGCAGCTTCAGCAATACTGCGCATATACACCACTTTGAAATTCGTGCCTCTCAAAATCCTTGCTGCCGAGATGTTGTGGTGATGAATGTGGATTTAACAGGTTCCTCGATTGCGCTTCTGGATGTGAAACTGGAAACACTTTCTAGGGACGCCATTGCCCATGACAACTGCTGCATCTCCGACGCACCGCTCGCGTCTCTCTCTCCGACAACAGCTGCAGTTCTGCGCCTAGCGAGTGAGTACAGCAACCCCCTAGTGGCCAAATACTTACAGTAACTTTATACTGTATACAAAAATGACCTTATGGTGTTTTCCTTACGTTAAATAGTGAAAAGTTCGGTTTTCTTGCCGCTTAACGTTAGAAATGTGTTTTTGCAATATTGGACGTAACCGTTAACGGGTCTGATGGTTGTGTTAGTATTATGTTCAGGGAAATCATTTGTTACTGTAAATTTGCTTCCTAAATTTCAGATTGAATCACTGACTTGTCCAACTAAGGTTTAATCTTTTCGCATAAAAGTTTGCTTGGTTTATGAAAAGTGATGACATTTATTTGGAGAGAGGATTTAAATATACAACAAAAGCACACTGAATTGAAAACAACAACTTGTATTGTAGAAAAAGTGTTTGGAGAAGGTTTGTTTTTTTGGATTTGAGAGTTGTCTTTTCTGTCAAAATAATTACTTAAAATGTATTCTTGATGGTTGTATACATGTCAATTCTACTACTTCCTGTTTCTTTGTCTTGAGAGAATTATTGACTTGTAACTTGATTTTTTGATAACAGATTAATCAGAAACATGCTGCACATACATGGAAGCATTACAGAGACACAAAACACAGAGAAATCAGTTTAGATGCTTTTTTATTAGTAGGTGAACAAACTGCAAAAGAATTTTAAAAGCAATCTCATATTATATGAATTGTTTTCTTGTCCACTCTTTGTGTGTTCATTCCTCAGCATCTTTACCCTGTAAACCAAAAAATAAATGAAGCATCATTAAAACAAGCAATTTTTCAATTTAACATTTACTATTTTATTATACTGTATATGCCACTTAACTGTGTACATTTTATTTATTAGCTGTGTAAGTAGAATAAGTACCTTTCCAAATTCACGGCTTTTGGCTCTCAGCTTGTTAACCTGGGACTCAGCGATGTCAGCTCTCTCCTGAGCTTCCTCCATTTCATGTTGCACCTTCCTGAACCTGGACAGGTGAGTGTTGGCTTGTTCCTCCTGTCAATAAAATAACACCTGCTAAACACCTGTTTATTGCATCAAAAGTACTCTGCTACACTTTAAATAATACAAAAATAAATCTAATGTTTAAAATGAAAATGAAAAAAATGCAAATATGTAAACTGTAAAATCACTCACAGCCTCTTCACTTTGCCTCTTGTAGGCCTTGACTTTCAGCTGAAGTTTGTCAACAAGGTCTTGCAGTCTGATAATGTTCTTTTTATCTTCTTCAGTCTGTGTCAAAAACAAATATTAGAGAAAAAGTCTCACTTTTACCATTTACAATGCCTACATGTTTTTTTTGTATATGATGTACCTGATATGTGAGTTCCTTCACTCTTCTTTCGTATTTACGAACTCCTTTCACAGCTTCAGCACTGCGTCTCTGCTCAGCCTCAACCTCACCCTCCAGCTCCCGAACCTGAAACACAAAGATAATAACTGATATTACACCTGACCTTCTCCTAGAGGTAAACTTTATGAAGTCTCAAGATACATACTCTAGCTTCCAGTTTCTGCAGCTGTTTCTTTCCACCCTTCATAGCCAGATTCTCAGCTTCATCCAGACGGTGCTGGAGGTCTTTGACTGAAACCTCCAGGTTCTTCTTCATCCTCTCGAGATGAGCACTTGTGTCCTGCTCTTTCTTCAGCTCCTCTGCCATCATAGCAGCCTGCAATTTTGTGTTTTTACATTTTAGTTGAACTTTAAATCTTTAGTAGATACTTACCCTGCAAATAATGTTGTTATTGGAATCAAGAAATCAATCAATAAATACTGAATTTAGTTATTAAAGTTTTTTTTCTTACATCAGTAATTGCTTTCTTTGCCTTTTCTTCAGCATTTCGTGCTTCCTGGACCATGTCCTCCATCTCACCTTGAATCTGAACTAGATCTCCCTCCAGCTTCTTCTTGGTGTTGATAAGACTAGTATTCTAAAGAAATTGTTCAGAATTAATATTGTTTGTGTTTAATAGGAGCTATAATTTAAAAAATCCTTTTTTTTTTCCTTTTTTAAATAATTACTTGGGAGTGCAGAAGTGTTACGCGTTCACTAGCATCCACAAGTTCCTGCTCAGCCACTTTACGGCCTCTCTCTGTCTGCTCAAGAGCAGCTCTCAGCTCCCCAATCTCAGCCAGCATCAGGTTGTTTCGGCGTTCCACCATGGCAACCTGTTCTCTCATGTCCTCTTCACTCCTTAAGGCCTCATCAAGGTGAAGTTGAGCATCCTGAAGCAATCAGAAGAAGCAATTAGATCTTTCGAATGGTAAGGTAAAGAAAAAGCACCACACCTTTGTAGTGAACAAACCTTGAGTTGACCCTGAATGTTCCTGAGCTGTTTCTGAGCTTCAGCGGCCTGACGATTTGCATGGCTCAGCTGAATCTCCATCTCATTAAGGTCTCCTTCCATCTTCTTCTTGACTCTGAGAGCATCATTTCTGCTCCT
>JAZGTK010006910.1:2256-15763 GCA_036877625.1 Ambastaia sidthimunki | reverse complement strand
TTTCTATTTTTCATATACATTTACATTGTTTATTTGTTTCATTGCTTGTCTCTTATAAAGACAAAAGTAATTCAATTAGTGTTAAAATAAACCTTTATTCCTTTTCTTTAAACTCATAACCTGGTATTTCATTGTTTTTGATAGTTAATTCATTAAATACAATTATTCCTGGAGAAAATAATTAGGTTTCATAGTGATATGTGTTTAAGAAAAAAAGGGTACATCTGCATTAAATGTTGAAGATAAAACACCGGCCAAATTCACCATTCAACTGCCGGGAACCTAGGTTTCTTGTTAGAAAAAGTATTTAAATTAACCCCTAGGGTTAAGAAAAGGGTTACATATGGCTTGGAAAAAAGGAAGAACTCGATATTAATAAGCTTTGCCCCCGAAAGTGAACCTAAGAAAATTCCTGTGTTCTGGCAAAATCTTGATGTGAAAGTATGCATCCTTTAGCTCTATCGTGACAGCCCTTGGGCTGAATTTGACACACGATCTGCTTGACTGTCAGCATCTTGAATCTGTATCTCCTTACAGACCAATTCAACTGACACAAATCCAGAATTGGACACAACCCCCATCCTTTTTGGAAACTTTAAGATATCGGCTGTAAAAGCCTAGATCTCTCATATGACAGGAATGCGTTCTATAGCCCCTTTCGCCAAGAGAGTCTTTAGTTCCCAGGCCAACACTAAATGCTGCTCTCCTACTACTGTCGTCAAAATGACATTGAAATGAGGAGGACGGGAGGCAAACTGAATTCTGTAGCACTGAACGGGCAAATGTTTCTACACTCCCCAGAAGTCCAAGAGAGGTACCATCTTGTCTACCTGTCCAGTCTCCTGAAGCAGCGAACTGGAAGGAGAAATCTGGACAGATGAGCACTGCCTGGTGCTTCTACCCCCAAAACTCCTGGGGTAGCAGGAAAAGCAGAAGTGTCTATTGGAGGCTTAGAGGGAGGTCTGGCACGGGATCTTGGCATGCACAGGGAATGTCCCACACACGTTGCGCCATGTGACTTTGCATTGCTCCAGGCCTTGCTGGGCTTGAGAGACTCTAGTACATCTGATGCAGCGCATCTCCTCCACCACCAGGTGCCAACATTCATATGATGTAGTCTTTACACATGTGGGTATTGGTGTTCTCAAACCAGGCTCGGTTTTGAATTTTGCCACCACGATATCCCTGTGTCTGAGGGATCTTCTCCTCTGCTACTGCTGAAACTGGATCAAACTGTCTCACAATCACTAGGGTCAGAAAGTAAACAATAAAGACTCACTTAAAATTTTACTTAAACAAATGACAAGCAACCAATTTCACATAAACTATCCTTTTGTAATCCTAAACATTGCATTCATTTTTAGGGCTCATAAACTAAACATTTTTACATGCTGTACTACTACAACTACCACTGTTCTGAAGAATGACCGCAGGATTTCTTGTCTATTTAAATGTATAATGCAATTCTTTAAGTCTCGGGTTTTGACTGTAACTCCTGTTCCCTACCTGTTCCTTAGCTTTTAATTGACTGAAGCAAGCTGCTTTTAGACATGCAGAAGGTATTGCAAAGGGACACAGTGTGTTCAGTTAAGCAATTATTTAATTATGAATAAGATCTTCACCTTATTAGATTACAGAGATCAACCACCAATCTTTCTGCCATACCATCACTTGCATTTTTTATTATTTGCACCTTATTTTCCATCTTTAATATTTTGTAGCATTTAGTACCATTATGAACTACTAGTACCATTTAGTAGTTCATAGTTATAACTGTGTCTTACTTGTGTTGAAAATATAGTAAAAGGCTTTAATAAAATCTCAAAATCCTTCAGATAAGTTAGATGATAACTTATGATATCTACCAATTTACATTTGTTAATTTACTGATTGGTCCATTTGGATCATACTTATACTGTTAAGGTGAAATTCCTTTGCTGGTACCCTGAGGAGAGCTCATCTTACACACATACACACACTCAGGTGATTTGTGACCAAAACTCACAACACCTCTAGTGCCCTGTGTGCGGCACACTACACAATTGGTGCCTCGTGGGAAGATCACTACACTTGTTTTATAAGTATCTATAAGTTTAAAAGTAATGAATCGTAGTTTTGTTTATTATTTATTTACTTAGGATATTGCTTAAAGGGATAGTTTATCCACAAATTAAAATTTGCTTTTAATTTACTCACCCTCAGCTGATGAATAGACAAAAGGAATAAAGGACAAAAAACGAAAGTAAGGAATAAATGAATAAATAAATGTATTATCAGCAACTTTAAGTCCTGAGTGTATTGCTAGATATAACATGATGTCAAAATACATGCCTAAGGTCTTTCTCTAGGGTGTTCAGCATTACAGGAAAAACAGACATAATCAGCATGACTGAAACTAATCTGGGAGCACTGGGGGAAAGAGGCCAGTTCACTTCCTGGAATCTCAAAGAAAAACACAAACACTGCTTCTATGAGATCACTACTAATTTCCTATATAAGAACCCAAAAACTGTACTTGAGAGGCTACATTAGTCGCTAGTAAGTTGTGCTACTGTCACTTTGTTTATGTCATTACAGTATAAATGGCTTAACCTGTAGTACTGCTATTCAGTGCTCTGCTTCAGAAGTTTTACTATTATTCAGACCTTTTAAAGAAAGGAATTCATCGGAGAATTAGAATATGGATTATACTGTGACTACAGAGCATGTAGTAAATGTGTTTTTGTGTGTATAAAAGGGCTGCAGAAGTCTAAGACAAAACAGAGGGACAGCAATCAGATTACATTTGTGGTAATTGTGTAGAACTGAATAGAGGGAGGGCTGTTTGAAATTACATAACTTGCTATTTGAGATTGAGTGCAAAGTACAGAGAGAGAGAGAGAAAGAGAGAGAGACATGAACTGTGAACTGTAGACATTAAGGTTGCATGTCAGCACGGAATGTAGTTCAATGCGGAAGAGCTAACAGAAACATTTGAGGAGAAAAGCAAAAGAACACTTCATAATGGAAATCCCCGACATGTCCTCAGTAAGTAAGAAAATATTTTCAAAGTATTTTAGAATAGTTGAATAAACACCTTACAGTAATAATGTAAAAACTTACATGATGATTGGGTGTGAAAAGTTAGGAATGAGAATTGGAAAGTTATAAACAGGAACATCTAAATGCATACAATATAAAGTATCTACAGTACGGTTTTCTGCATTACGTAATAATTAATTTTGTCACTGTATTTGCATCTACATTTTGGCATGTTAACAGACTTGCATTGTTTTTAAAAGTGGTCTAAATATTTGCTCAGACAGCAATTTAGCTATATTACAATTCTTTACCCAGATAGAATAACATAGCCTCCACAGTAGGTCTCCACAGTAGGTCAAGTTTGCAAAGTTTTTAACATTATATTTAAGGTTTTTAAAGCCCTTGTTTAGCACCTGAACAAATATAACAAAAGCATTTAATCTGAGATCATATTATGTAACATATTCATTCACCCCAATGAGTTTTTGCAAGTTTAAAATACTCGACTGTTCCACCAGTTCTCTCAAAATAGTTCATGCAAGAATAAGATTTATTTTTAAATATATACATGATTTGTATTAAAATAGTGTAAGTAACATGACAATAAATACAACTGGAAATGCAATATACATCACAATAGTTATGTTGCGCTTGTTGTCTGTTTACACAACATACATTTTGTTTAATGGTAATGAAACAGGCTACACAATTATTGCAAAATCTATGCAGAGCTTATGGTGCACAGCCCTGGCTGCTGCCCTGAATTTACCTTAATTGTCTAAGTTTCCTTGTTTAAAGATCTGAAAATCCTAAGACTTTTTTCAAACTATGTAAAATATTTATGACTTTTATGCAATATGGTACAAAATATTTGCTACCATTTTTTGCCAATCATTCAGAATCCAAAATGTCTCCAAACCACTAATTTAATGTGTGAGCAGTAAAGTCTAAAACTTGATGTCATGACCTGATAATAAATACATAAATTTTATGATCAGTGCAACAAAATGTTCATTGTCAGATTATAAATGGCATTAATTGCAGTGAAAGTTCAACATGAAACTGTAATTAACTTTTCAAAACTGCAGCTGAAACTATCTAGACCTGAGCTGATTAATTTTGAGGGCATATCTATGATCCACTACTTCACTGACAACTGGGAAAATGTGCAGAACTTCCAGGCAAGACCAGATGACATTCTAATTGCTACTTACCCCAAAGCAGGTGAGTGTGCTGATTGAAGTGCTATTTATTGTAGGTGAAATACATTTGGTCACTTCACTCTTATAGGATGTCTTATCATACATCTTTGTTCAAAGCAGCATAAAGCACTTTTACTTGCCATTTTGTAATCATTTTAATATCGACATCAATGATGTCACTGTCTCCAAGACCATCATGACATGCCCCAACCACATGCCACAGAACTGTCTCAAGCCATTTTAGAGACAAAGCATGCACACAACCAGATAATCCACAGCCCCTTCCAAAACAGTGGCATTGCATCCAGGCCATCACCAAATATAGAACAATTTCACCACTCTAATGATTCTCTCTCAGATGTGCTAAACAACATTTATGCTCAGCTTGAGGTACAGAATGATGTGGCAGCAAGAACGACCACCCCTCCTACAAACTACCAGGAGCTTGTCTTACCACGGCTGATGAGAGGATAGCTCTAAACAGGGTCAACCAACAGACAACTGATGAACCAGAACACATTTTTTAGAGCGTCATCATTCAAATGTGCTTTAAGTACCTATTTGGAAACTGAGCCTACTAGGACTGAATGAATGAATGTCACTGGATCTTGGAATTTCTGAGTGCTCAGTCCACTGCAATTCCCTTTGCTGACTCACGACTGTGCAGCAATGAACAGTTCAAATCACATCATGCTGCATTGCTGCACAGTTATTTACAGTTAGTTATTGCCAATGACACAACCATGGTCTTAATAACAACAATGATAGGTCAGCATTTAAAGAGAAGGTGCAGTGGCTAAGATTGGTGCAAACAACCAAGAAAATACTCAACAAAGGTTTTGGCTAATGTTTGAACAAAGAGAATGTTTTTATTGATACTATTATTAATATTGATATTGCTATGTTATTGTTGCAAGCATGTTTTCTCCCATGTTTAACAATTGTTATTTAAGGTTTTACAGCAAACATGTCAATCAGATTGTTACGGCCCCTTCTCTCTCCATTGTTCTGCTAGGTACCACCTGGGTGTCTTATATATTGGACCTTTTGTATTTTGGTAATGTTGCTCCAGAGCGCCAGGCTTCCCAGCCTATCTACATGAGGGTGCCGTTCCTGGAGTCATGCTTTCCTATAATTCCATCAGGTCAGAGACCAATATAATTCACTTTCAGGGGTATCATGAATATTAAACATAACATAAAACAGATGCATTTGGTCCATTGTAGATTCTCAAATAAATTTAGTTTGTCATAGAATTCAGAATGTCCCCCAAGGTTCTCAAAGAATTTCTTTTGGAAAGATTGCTCATTACACAGCAAAGGCCCTAGCTCACAGTAACTTAGAATTTAACAGTATCTAGAATGTTAACCCAACATCCATTGGATGTAGCCTCCAAGACCTTCACTTTGAAAACCAGGAAGACTTGGTGAATTTGACTAAAACCAACCTAGCTGACCTCCCTGTTCACTTTGGGGCAAACGTTGGCATTTCCCCTGTTTTATTTGAATGACCAGCATCACTTGTTACCAATATGTGCTTTGTTGGATGCTGCTATCCTGCATATGGTTTATTTGTACGCCCTATGGATGTCCTTACCAGGCTTCTTAGTTAAATTTTAACCAACAGATTTTTTTGAGCAACAAATCATAATAAGACAATGCTAGGTTGGCTGGCTTTTTTATATTTTTAGCTGGTAAAAAAACATAGCTATATTTGATCAGCATAAACCTGTTTCAGACAGCAATTTATGCAGGTTGAATGATGTATAGACGTTGAAATTTATTTTGGATGTTTTTTAACCATCTTGTTATATTGATAAGATTTTCGTCCATGTTTCATGTCAGTGAGGAGAAGTTTGAGTTTGAAGACTTCAGGGTTTTATGTAAGGGTTTTGTGTTATGTTGTTTTGATGGGGAGCTTCACAGTCCCATAGTAGCTGCCACACTGGTGCCGTCTCACATGACAGCTACCACACCAAAGCCCTCTCTCATCATGGCTGCTACGCCAGAGCTCACTCACCTCACAGCCGCTACGTCAGAGCCTGTGAAAGTCATGGTTAGTACCTTAAATATTTTTTGGGGGAACAGTATGCAGAGGATGACACCAGCGAGGTTGCGTGTGCAGAGGACACCCCCAGTGAGGCTGAGCAAACCACCAGCAAGGCTGAGTGCACCAAGATTGCCACCAGCTAGGATGAGTGTGCCAAGAATGCCACCAGTGAGGCTAAGTGTGCTGACAACACCACCAGCAAGGCCAGCCCACAAGAGCCCATGCCCTGAGCCTCCCTGGCTCGCTGCCACATCCAGCGCTTCTCTGGTCCACTGCCACGCCTGCTCCCTCTTGGTCACCTGTCTATCCAGAACAATGGAAACCTGTTTCTGTCATGTCCCTCACTCCTGTTCCATTGCTGTGCTGTCCTGGCTCACCTATCCTTTTATTTTGAAGTCATATTTAGTCCATGTTTCTGGTCTTTGTAGTCTTTAGTGTTACCCTGCCCTAACTGTCTCCAGGTGTGTTTACAAAAACAATGACAGTGTATGACAATGGCTCCTTTTGAACTCAATCTCATGAAGCATATTACACCTAGAAACATTCTGTTGCTATTCACAGTTGGTCAGGAACTATTTTGTCTAGTGGAACAAAGGCTTTTAGTGACTTTACCCTATGAAAGCTGCATTTATACAGATTGTTTTTGATGTAATATTTGTGTTGTGTGGCAACCGCTTTATAGAAGCAAAAATTGCTGTATCATGAATAAGTCATGACTGAAGGGTTTGCAGGCATTCCAAAATGTGCCTAACAAAATGTGCCTAACAACTCGCGGCCGTTTAGCCGCGAGTTATTCATGATATATTACAGACTCTTGTACCTTGTTGCTTACTTGTCATAACCTCAGTTGAAAGTAAGACACCTTATTAAAAACCACTATTTCTTACTTTTAGGGACAGAACTGGCTGACAATTTGACAACTTCTCCCCGTCTTATCAAAACTCATTTACCTGTTCAACTTGTACCCAAGTCATTCTGGGAGCAGAACTCAAGGGTTGGTATATAAACACATCTTAAAGTAACAACACTACAATGTTTGACACAAATATAGTATCTTCATTTGTATGTAACAAACTGTTAGTGGATGGTGACATAGAATCTATTTGCAAAAACAACACGGGGCTAACAATTTAAATTGTACCCTAAAATTTTGTCACAAAGGGAACAATAACAACTCACTCTTGCTGATCAGCGTCTAGTTGCTTGAAAGTGAGGGTACAATCACATTTGAGAAAACTGGCATTACATTCAAAATTCATGTATTGTAACATAAAAGTTATATGCTTTGATACAGTTTAAAAAATAATTTATTTTGATCTTTGAAAATTTTCTTTTTTTTTCTAAGGTACTTCCTCTACAATCATCTATCATGTTTGAGACTTATGGGAGATGTGTTGGTTCCTTATTTTGTGATTATTGGTACCTTAATTAATGGTTATTAATGACTTTGTAGCAACTCCTTAAAGGACCTAAAGGGACACTTCAGTAGAAAAAAAATAGTCACAGCCACATTGTATGATGACACTTGGGGGAATGCCCTTGCCGTGCAAGCATCTGAAGCACATGTGAAAAATAGTCCAATCTCCCAAGTGGGAATCTGGGTTGCACAGTCAGTACTTCACAGTTGCAAAGAAGGATGTGAGCTTGCGTCCCGTTATTGATCTATGGCAACTGACCTGTTCTCTGAGGAGATTCAGGTTTAAGATTCTAACTATGCCCAACAGTGTGAGTCAAATCAGATCCAAGGACTGGTTTGTCACGTGTATCTGCATATCCATCTTTCCTTCACACAGAAAGTTCCTAAAGTTCACTTTTGGGGGTGAAGCATTCCAGTATCTAATAACACTGGAAAGTATGAAAAGGATCTGATTTTAAAAAAATAGGTATTATAAACTGACTGGAGTTTGGAGATTGAAGTGAACATGAAGGACTGTAATGAGACAGACAGGAGCTCGCTCAGGTACTAAGGAGCTTAACCACTCAGGGCATTGTAGGTAATTAGTAGAATTTTGAAGTTGATATGATGCTTAATAGGCAGCCAGTGCAGTGTTGACAGAACAGGGAAAATATGGTCATACTTTTTTCTTTTCGTAATAACTGTGGCTGATGCATTTTGGATCAGCTGGAGTTTTTGAACGAAACCAGCAGGGCAAACACAGAGGCATTACGATTATCTTATTTTGATGTTATAAATGCATTAATTAAATTTTTGTGTTTGACATAGAGAGCATGTGTCATAGTTTTGATATATTTTTTTAAGATGAAAAGCACAGTTTTAGAAATATTGGAAATGTGGCATTCAAAGTACAATTTGAAAGCCAGCATTCATTTCCCTCTTTCGAAATAAGAGTTACAGTTGTAACCCAAGATTGCTTAATCTGTTACACCCTAACAAGGGCTGACCAAAATGTTTGACATATTAGAAATTCTTCTGACTGCTGGTCAGGAGAGGTTAATCACCTTTTTTTTCCCCCCTGTACACTGCATGACAAACAATGTACGACAAAGCTAACATTTGGTCAAATTAAAAAAAAAAGTCATCTCAAATTCAGATAAAAATCACTAAATTTGAAATTATCTCAAATTCAGATGAAAGTCACACAGTGTATGCCCAGCTTCAGGAGTAAACACACTGCTGTGATTATCTGAACAAAGACACTCAGTCGAACATATTTTCTTGCTAGTACATGTACTGTTACTTCTTGGGGAGTGTATTCAGTTAGTTGTGTAACTGAATGTACTGTGTGTATTGTGCTGTATGAGATCCTGTTTCGTCTTTTTTTCTTACACATTCCAGATTGTATATGTAGCACGTAATGCAAAAGACAATGTGGTGTCCTATTTTCATTTTGATCGAATGAACATGGGACAGCCTGAACCGGGAGACTGGAACAACTTCTTACAGAAATTTATGGAAGGAAAAAGTAAGTTAAACAGTTCTTAAAGTAAAAACAAAATATAGTATTTTTTTTGGGTCTCTTACAATGTGGGTCTAATTCATAAAGAAATTCCTAAATTTAATGTTAAATGTTAAAGGGATGTTAGGACTATTAAAACTTCGGACGAGTAAATATATTTCATTTCCCATTTTTGTGTAAGACCAATATAAAAAGGTGTCAATGATTTAATATCTGCATTTTACTGCACAGATGTGTTTGGTCCCTGGTATAACCATGTCAGTGGATGGTGGGAGAAAAAACAGACATATTCAAACTTATTGTACATGTTCTATGAAGATTTGGTTGAAGTAAGTTTTGTTCATATAATATTTTTTCTCATTAAAATGTCATAAAAAAAATTCACCAGTAAATTTTAAAAGTGTAATTTGTGCGTGTCTTTCTCAGGATACAGGACGTGAGATGGAACATTTGTGCTCCTTCTTGGGTTTGTCAACTTCAGCTGAGGAGAGAGAGAAAATAACAAAGGGGGTTCAGTTTGATGCCATGAAACAGAACAAAATGACCAACTATTCCACACTCCCAGTTATGGACTTTAAGATCTCACCCTTCATGCGGAAAGGTTAATAAATCAGAATCTAAATTTGTTCTATTACAAAAGGAAGATCACTTTCAAAGGAACTCGACACTGCGTCTGGCATAATTCCCCGCTAGGAACTGTAGCTGTGTCGAAACGCTATGGGAACGCCTCCAGCTTTTATGCACTCTGAAACACGTGTCAAATCCATCCAATAGGGGGGCGAAATGTCACAGACGGGGTGACGTCACGACCAGGAAGCTTTAAAGCACGTGTGCTAAACAACTCTGGTTAGCTTTATTTATTCAGCGAAGCACTCTGTGTTGTCTGTCTATCATCTTTTGTTTAGCTTTGTAGAAGTTGTCTTACGTGAATTATTTGTTTGTCTGTAAGTGCAACATGCCAAAAGCGAAAGAAAAGAGACACAATAAGGGGGACATCGCTGAACACTTCAGGCTGTGCGTTCCCCCCTGCCCGCGCTATATTACGGGTGGGGATACACATAGCCTGTGTGTTCAGTGCTTGGGAAGTGAAGCATGCTCAGTCAGCCCTTGAGGGGGCTAACTGCCCGCATTGTGAGCGTCTTCCTTTGCGGACGCTTCGCTCCTGGAGGGCTCTCTTTGTGGAGGGAGCCCTCATAAGCGTTCCCGGGTTCCCGGGTGCTGGTCTCGCTTCTGCTAAGGCAGAGTGGCGCCTGCATACGTGGGGTTTGCAAATGGATCTGTTGGAGGGAATTGAGATGGGCGAGTCCCTTTCTCGTTCCTCACCCAGCAGATCTGCCCTTTCCCTGGGTTCGGAAGCACGCTTTGTGGTTCCTTCCCCCCAGGGAGAGGGCTCAGCTCTCCGCCTCTCATCCACAGACGAGTTGGAAGTTGAGAGCATTGATGAGCCCAGTACGATGAGCAGGGGTACAAGGCGATGCCCCGAGTTGAGCAGACACTTGCCAGCTATCTGTCACCCAATGTGGTGTCGTCCTTGAAGGCTCCGGCTCTGCCCTCCAAGCCACTGCATACTACCTCAGCGCTGGTGGGCAGAGGGTACATGGCAGCAGGTCATGCTGGTTCCTGCCTGCACACTGTGTCTATACTGCAGGCATACCAGGCAGACCTGCTGAAAGGGATTGATGAGAGCGAGGGCATCACATCTGAGGATGTGATAGAACTCAGGAGAACCGCTGATTTGTCTCTGCATGTGACGCAGGAGACCACCTGTGCTATCGGCAGGTCCATGGCAACCTTGGTGGCCGCAGAAAGACATCTCTGGTTGACCCTGTCCAATATAAAGGAGAAGGACAGGGTCTTTCTCCTAGATGCCCCGCTGGTGCCTTCTGGCCTCTTCGGCGACTCAGTCAATACTGTCGTCGAGAGGTTTCAGGAGTCACGTAAGCAAGCAGAGGCGTTCCAGAGGTTCCTTCAAACCAGAGGTCCTGACAGTCAGGCATCAGGACCTCGGAGGGCAGCCCCATCTGGGGATAAGCGGGTTACACCTCATTATACTGTATCCACTGCTTTCCAGGGCCCTCTGGAGGCCAGTCTGTTAACCCTGCCACCTCTGGTGTTTCAGGTGTTTGGAGTTTACATCAGATGTCTCCTGCCGGGTATCCATTACAGGGTACCAATTATTTCTCACCCACCTACTTTCGGTGGGATTCTCCCTACACTAGTGGGGCCTATGCAGGCTCTGGTTATGGAACAAGAAGTACAGGCTCTTTTGAGGAAGGAAGCCATTGAGGTGGTCCCTCCTCAGTTCAGGGAGTCAGGGCTGTACAGCCGCTACTTCATAGTTCCCAAGAAGGATGGGGGGTTGCGTCACATTTTATATCTCAGGCTCTTAAACCGCTCAGTCAGACAGCTGAAGTTTAAGATGCTCACTGTGACACAAGTGGTGTCTCAGATCAGATCCGAAGATTGGTTTGTCACCATAGATCTAAAAGAGGCTTACTTTTATATCCCCATCCTTCTCCAACACAGGAAGTTCTTGAGACTTGCTTTCAGGGGCGAAGCTTACCAATATCGAGTACTTCCTTTTGGCCTCACTCTCTCACCTCGCACTTTTACCAAGTGTGTGGATGCAGCCCTGGCAAGGCATCTGCATACTGAATTACATCGACGATTGGTTGATTTTAGCTCCTTCAGAGCAACTGGCGGTCCGGCATCGAGATGTCATTCTCGCCCATATTAAAGAGCTGGGGTTCAGACTAAACACAGAGAAGAGTGTGCTTTCTCCATTACAGGGAAACCACCTATCTGGGTGTCGTGTGGGATTTGACCACGAAGCGGGCACATTTCTCTCCCGCTCAAGTAGATTCAATCCTCATTGCAGTCACAACAAGGCCAGACAAAGAGTCAGACAAGGCCAGTCACTCACTGTAAAGCAGTTTCAGCAGCTGCTAGGCCTATTGGCAGCAGCGTCCAACGTAATTCCGTTTGGCCTGTTGCACATGAGGCCTCTACAGTGGTGGCTCAAAACCAAGGTTTTTTAGCCCAGAGGGGATTATCACCTCTCTGAGGATAGTTGGTGACCTTCAGGCCCTTTCTGTGGCCCCTTCATACTTAGACCTTGCGCCCGGTTTGGCCAAAGCGTTTCTCTACCCTCGAGCGGGTTATGTTGCTAAAGTTCCCTCCTCGACACTACGGCCGGCCGGGGTTCAGGTTTTCTGTCCTCCTTCCTTTCGGGATAGAGACCAGGAAAAGATTAATTGTGTGTGTCCAGTGCGAGCACTGCACACTTATGTCCACAGAGCTGCCCTGTGGAGAAGGTTGGACCAGCTGTTGCTCTTTTTTGGCCCTCATAAGAGGGGCCAACCTGCATCAAAGCAAACTATTAGTCGCTGGATGGTCAACGTGATTTGCATCTTCTATGAGGTTTCTGGACTTCCCCCACCTTTGGGGACTAAAGCCCATTATACTCGTGGTATTGCCTTTTCTGCAGGTGTCCGATACAGGACATCTGCGATGCTGCAGGATGTTCTACTCCCCTGACCTTTGTCAGGTTCTATGGCCTGGATGTCCAGGCCAGCCCTAGTTCCTCTGTCCTATTGCCTTTGGCTTAAACAACACAGGGCAGACGTCCCTTCATCATGGCGGAGTTGGCATCTTGTTCCCATAGCATTTCAACGCAGCTCGAGTTCCTGAAAGGGAACGTCTCAGGTTACTCATGTAACCCTGGTTCCCTGAAGGGAACGAGACACTGCGTCTCTAGGCCATACTTCCGGTACCCCTGCGTGCGCTCGCTTCATTCCTGTTCGAAGCTAACCCGAGTTGCTCAGCGCATGTGCTGCCGGGTATCCATTACAGGGTACCAATGCTCTCATGCTGAATATACTAAAGGCCAGCCTCGAGAGGCTGGTACCCCTAAGGAACTACCTGGCAGCATAGAAACTACTGCCAGGAGTATTTTGATGGGTCTTGCGTACTATACAACCGGGATACAGAATCCAGTTTATTTCTCACCCACCTACTTTCGGTGGGATTCTCCCTACACTAGTGGGGCCTACGCAGGCTCTGGTTATGGAACAAGAAGTACAGGCATCTTGTTCCCATAGCATTTCAACGCAGCTCGAGTTCCTGAAAGGGAACGTCTCAGGTTACTCATGTAACCCTGGTTCCCTGAAGGGAACGAGACGCTGCGTCTCTAGGCCATACTTCCGGTACCCCTGCGTGCGCTCGCTTCATTCCTATTCGAAGCTAACCCGAGTTGCTCAGCGCATGTGCTTTTAAGCTTCCTGGTCGTGATGTTACCCCGTCTGTGACGTATCGCCC
>JAZGTK010006909.1:0-20088 GCA_036877625.1 Ambastaia sidthimunki | reverse complement strand
TGGCAATTAGATGGACCTCTGTGAGGTTCTCATCCTTCTCTAACACAGACAGACTCTCTGAATAGCAGATCAAATGCTGCGGGTTGATTCCTTTCAATTCTGTCTTCTGAACTCACATCTTTTTCTAAGTCCTCTTGTAAATAAGCACTGAGCTTTGAATGGCACCATGAAAGGACCCAGTTTTGGGGGAAATGGATTTCTACAGAGAGGCCATCTCAGTTGTTTCCACAGCAACAGGATTGCACAAACAGGTCGGTTGTCCAGTTAGCCCAGCAACACTCACTCACAACTGTGTGTTGTAACTTCGCACATGGCAGGAATTACATACTATATAAAAATAAGCAAATAATAAAGTTTAGACTTGATTGACCCTTGATCAGAATTTTTAAAACATTCAGCTTACATGACTGCAGGCTAAAATGTAAACTGTGTTGTAAATTTGTATGATTGTTTATTGTTTGTTTCATTTTGTTAAATATTTTGTAAGCAAAGTTTAATCCAAAAAGCAAACCTGAACCCTCCAGACAAGGAGTAATTTTCAAAACATCTTTATTCAACGTTAAGAAAATGAACACCAGGGAAATGTTTACCACAGAAGTTTATAAACTGTTCCACATTAGCTTTTTTACGCTCCACATTTAACATTTTTTTTTATTACCACCTGTAGCACACATAATCCCACAATATAAGTAAGTGCAGTCAACCCCACTTATTGTAAACATGAAGGAGTGACACATGACTGTTATGAAAACAAAAACACGGCTTACATGAGGTCACTCCTACAGACCAGATATAACATAAATATGTCTGTCAACATCACATAAACCATAACATTTTAATCACCTGACAATCCTGAGCCGTTATTAAAGAGAACAGAAGACATAACTGACCTTGGTGATTAATCACAGTATTTTCTCAGAGCAAACAGGTAACATTTAAAAAATACTGGAGTGGTCCAAAGAAAAAGCACAAAAGTTAAACTGACAGGTGAATTAGTCTTATTCAAGAAAGTGCATTTTAAACTACATTCTGCTGGACTACTAAATGTGTTTTAAGAAAGCAACTGAAGACCTTGAAAAGCCTTTCATTAGATTTTTATATTGATCACTAGCACAGCGGGAACAAATATTATTGGATCAATGTGTCTAACAGTGGCTGGAGGTTTCTAAGCAACAGAACTTTGAAGATCAGCAACTATAAACAGTTATTTTAAGTCTTCTAGAATTAAACAGTCAATGTGGACCAATATCCATGTTGCAGAACCTGCAAGTTCCATAAGTCAACCCTAAATTAAACATAAGCAGTTCAGTTTTTTGGACTAAGTCCTGCCTAAAGCTGTGAGCCTGTATCACATGATGTCCTCCAAATCAACCTGGGCCATATATGCATCCAGCTCTGCATCCAGTTGCCTCTTGCTTTTGGACATGTACTCATCCAGCTGTTCATCTAACTGTTCCCGGGAAGGAATTGATTGGCTGTTGAGCCTAGGCCGGTTGTTCCCTGATTGCACCCCACTGACAGATGTGAAACCTCTGTTACCTGTGCAAACAGGAGGGGAGTTCATACCTAAAAAAAGAGTTAAGCAGGGTTTTATCTGACAGCTTTTGCGCATGCATAGAACTGAGCACTCATATTTAAAATATTTCTAAGAAGGTAATAGAAATAAGCAGTCGAGTATGATTAGTGTGTAACTAGACTATCATTTAGACTGGTTTTCTAGCAAACATAATAAAACCATGATAAAACCAGTAGATTTCTATTATTACAGGCAGCAATGCAAGAAAGTCTTTGAATAAATGTTTTTATTTAGTAATACCAACCGCATTTTACAGGTAAGCTTAATACGTGCAGAGAGATAGAAAAAGAGAAAAAAAACATAAGCTGACCTCGGGAACACTAATGTATCATTGCAAAATACAAAAACAGTCCAAATGAAACTTTAATATAAAGGGGTAGTTCCATAAGTAATCAAACTTCCTTGAACTCTAGACTTTTAATTTACAAAAAGACCATCTAATTTAACTAAGCCAAACATTATTATTTGTAAAGAACCAGAACACAACACGTAAAATGCATGTAAGGGCAAGTAATGCAGACTTAGCAAAGATGCTATTATTGAAGAACAGCATCTCATGTCTAAGAGCAACACATTTCAAGTGCAAAGAGTGCATTCCTCAGGGACACATCTGCAAAAACTTTAAAAGCCAAAGACAGGGTGGAAAGATAATGAAAAACTAAATGACCCGCTTAACATTGTAAATGGATCTCAGGGGAAATGTATGGTATGACCCTTTTTTAACCATGTCAAGGTTTTCAAATACAGTTCCTTTGGTATATGTTTTAGTGAGCAGTGTTAGGTCTTACCTGTCTTACCAATGGCTCCTCCTCCTCTGATTCCCATTGGTCCAGCCCTGTTAACACAACCTCCATACTGTTTCTGGCCCCACCCCTGTTGCATTCTTAAAGTGGATACTGTACTTTGTAGTCTACTTATACCTACACACAGAAAAACACAAAGTGCATGTACCATATTTGGGACAGTTTCAGTCAAGTACACAATGCAGCGCATGAATGAATGCGAGAAGGGGCTCCTTGCTCACCTCTCCTTTTGTAAAATCCTTTGGCCAGCCCTCCTCCTCTGCCACCTCCTACCCTTATCTGCTTCTGCGACCCCCCTACCACTCCTCTCCCCATGGGATGGCCCAGCCTCGACTTCACGCTCTCACTTACATTCTGCAGAAATAAAACTATCATTGCAACAGTTTGGTCTACAATAATACATCATGAGATCATTTTGTATCTTGTCAAGCAGAGTGTGTCTGACAGATGTGTTGCGCAGGGCGGCCAGCACAGAGGGTCTGTTGGCCATCTCCAGAGCCAGGCGCTGGTTCCTCAGAGACGCTGCAGTCTGCAGGTTTACTAAGCCTGTTATATCCATCAGATCTGCCTGCTGATGTTTCAGGAGATCGGTGAAGCTACAAGGAAGAGAAAAAACAGTTTTCCTAGATAATTAAAGCACGCCAGAACATCAAATAATGTACTTTTGCACTTTAGGCATCTCACCGATCATGCAGAGAGACGGTAGAGGTGCTGGTTAAAATGATCTTCTGGGAACCTTGAGGATTCATTTTCACATGTAACTTGGCGTTTTATTCACACATATGCTAAAACGGAACAACGATAGGTTAAACTAGGCCTAAAGTCTTATGGATTTAATTTACATCTACTCTACAGGCCAGTTCTTAGCGTGAAACCACACAAAAACTAGCAAACCGTTAATCATGCATGATCACAAGTGAATTGCTAAATAAAGATTAAACCGAACATTACAACAGTTTAAACAGTTTTTATCGATGCACTCACGGAGATCTCAAACGTTTCTTAAATTTCAGTGTTGTTTATTTGAAAGGGTTCAACCAGGTGTGCGGAGTTTGGGACAGTGATTCAGGCAGAAGCGCCACTGTGTTAATACTCCAGCGCCCCCTACCGGCTATAGACGTCACCGTCAACAATACATTATTCATTCCAAAAGTTTTCATTTGAAGTCTTTTATTACTTATTTTGTCTTTATTTATATGCTGCTTTTAAAAGAGGGTTTCAAAGGTCTGGAACGCTTGTTAGTTTTTTACAAATGTGTTGTTTTTTTCTCATTCTGTGAAAGCCACAAAAGTTTTTTTCTCTGTGTGTATGTATACAGTCTTGAGTTTTAACAACCGCTGGCTCAGTGTCACATTTCAGTTTTATTGTGCTTTGTTTGACAAATTTATATTGTCACAGCTCTCTCTCTCTCTCTCTCTCTCTCTCTTCGGGACCGAGAGCAGCTGGATGTGTTGAAAGAGACAGTCGGGCGAACGCAGAGCAGAAGTACATATGAAAATAATACGCAGATGTGACACCTGCCTGACCTGTAAGTATTGTTTAAATTCACTTCCCTTGATTTGTTGTGAATGTTTTTCCATGTATTTACTATACAACTATTTAATAGTTTTGTGCGTAACTGTGTAAGGAAGTGCAGATACAGAATTAATACGTGGAGTCCTTCAATCAGGAAGTAACTGTTCGCCTTTTTCCTGACTGTCTCTTTTTTAAGTTTACTAAAACTTTGTTCACAATTTAACTTTTTAAAATAGTGTTTGATGGCAGGCACTTAATAATGAAAACATTTTATATGTCCATACTAGTGCTATGAAAGTTATTTGGATATTTAGAGTGATGTCTAACAGACACGTTCATTATGGAATATGATATTAATTAATATTCATGATTTAATGAACACTGGGGCTGTGTCTGTATTTTCAAACCAAAACTTTAAAACTTTGAATTACTTTTTAAACTGCTAATAACTTATTAACACGAGATATGAAAACCACATATTTCATTCTTTATCTTTCTTTCTCTCTCTCTCTCTCTCTCTCTCTCTCTCTCTCAGTGGGAGCAGAATGTCTGTGAATGCCCCCAGCAGCAGCGATGCGTGTTTAAATATCGTTCACAGTTTGATGTGTCACCGTCAGGGAGGCGAGAACGAGAGCTTTGCCAAACGTGCCATAGAAAGTCTTGTGAAGAAACTCAAAGAGAAGAGAGATGAGCTGGACTCCCTCATCACGGCCATCACCACCAATGGAGTCCATCCAAGCAAGTGCGTCACCATCCAGAGAACGTTAGATGGGCGTTTGCAGGTCTGACCATTCAACATCTTGTTCTGGTTTTAATGCCTATTGCACTCACACTGGCTCTGAATTCAGATTCTGTAGTGTAGTTCCAATACCTGTGTTCTCCATGAAACTGGACCAGGATGAGATGTATTGTAGACTTATGCCAGGCTTCTGATATCAGTTTGCACAGTAATAGACTCTTAGACTCTCTTTAAAAAGTCCAGTTCCTCTACAAGCTCTCTTTTCAACAATGTTAATCATGTTGCTAAATGTGATGGGTGCAATATAAACTGGGTATGACGACTGTTTAACATAAACAATATCATTAAAAGTATAGAATAAAGCACCATCATGCCAGCATTAATTAATTTGCACCAGCCTATTTAAATACCTTACCAAGCAAATGAAAAGTAACATCTGTGCATAACATGTGACTTTTAATACAGTAGCCTGTGACATTCTGTAACACAATTGTTTTAACATTTAAGGCTAAAGGTCTGGAGAGCTTTTATTCCAGGGGAGAAGAACAAAAGTATGAGTGATATAAACGTGGAAATCTTTTCTCCCAAAATAGTCATCTTATGATTTTAAAGAGAGGAGAGGCCCTTAGAGAAAGAGAGAGAGGAGAGAGAAATCCCTTCCCCCTGCTACAGACATGGAGAGGGGGAGGCAGAGGGCGAGAAAGGGTTGTTTTGTCTGAAACACAGGAAAGGGGCGGAGTTAAGTTTAAGCCTGTCTGTCTAGCAGTCTGTGTATGTGGGAGAGACCGCAGGGTCAGTATTTGAAGTATGAGTGCGATGTATTTAAATAGAACATTTGTGCAACGTTTATTGAACGGGACTTACTGTATGTCTGTGGATGTACACACATGCAGTTGTACGTTCCACACCACTCATAACTTCAGGGTTTGTTAGTGGAAGAATGTGTTGCTTTATGAAATTGGAGAGTTCAGAGAGTTTAATACAAGGCTTTGTCTGTGTGTGAGTTTGTTAAACGTCATGGGCTTGGCAATAGACCAGCTCTGTCTCTTTCTGTGCTCTGACTGTCTCCACTTTGACTCGCTCCGGAAGGTCAGTCTCCTGGGTGGAGAATTGTAAGTCATTCTAATAGCAAATGAGGTCACAGTTTGTTGCCACTCACACATTATTTAGAGAAGATGGTCTGACAGTAGATTTGAATCTTTCTCTGTTCTGCTTCTCTTCTGTTTGCCTTTCTTTGATCTCCCTCCTTCTGTTGCACAGACTTCTGGTCATTGTAACTCTTTTCTCTGTGGTGTTATGTTATTATTAAAACCTTTGAAACCAAAGGTTGGTTTAGGCTTGAGCTATCAGTTACTAGATTAGGTTCTGATTGTAGGTTCATTCTGTTTGTTAGAAGCCTCAGATACTCTGTGTAATTAAATAAATTAAATAAACTGTAATTAAATAAATAAAAAATTAGCATCTTATTTGGGCTTTGATTAAACTCTTAATGCGAGACTGTGATCGTCATATTTTATAGTTGTGCTTTACGTCACATTACAGAATCAGTGTTTCTTTTGGCTAGATGTGTAAGACACTCATCTATAAGACACTTGAGCCAAATCACCAGATTCACACAGTGAATTGTCATTGCCAGTGCTCAGGACTGTTAGTCCAGCCCTGTTGTGAGTCTATGTTTGAGGGGTTTGTGTGTTGATATCTGGTACTTTTTTTTTTCCTCAGGTGGCTGGGCGGAAGGGTTTCCCTCATGTCATATACGCTCGTCTGTGGCGATGGCCAGACCTCCACAAGAATGAACTCAAACACGTTAAGTTCTGTCAGTATGCGTTTGATCTGAAGTATGATAACGTATGTGTGAACCCCTACCACTATGAGCGTGTGGTGTCCCCTGGGATTGGTGCGTATGTCTACTAAAACCCCACACAGCTAACCTCCCAGCTAACAATATTTACATTGTAAGAACATTTCCATTAGTAACAAAAACGTTCTAGAAATGTTCAAAATGTCCAGTTTTTTAGATGTTGTATTAACATCATTGCTTGGTTATAAGATTAATTATTAAAAATTCTATACATTATTACTATACAACATTTTTAAAACGTTCCACTAACAACTTAAGAATAGCATCTTTGAAGTAAAAAACGTTTCGCTAACATTACTGCAAGAACATTTTATGATAACTTTGAGAGAATGTTAGCCAATGTTCTGAGACTGTTCCCTGTTAGCTGGGCTTAGCTCTTAAGTTTTTTAACACCTACTATTACAATTTCATCAATGGAAATCTTGTGATGTACATTGACTTGTATTTTCTCCTGTGTTGTAGTGGGATTCAGTTTGCCAAACACAGGTGAGTTGTGCTCTGGGAATGAATAACAGTGGACATTTATGCTTGTACTCCATCATTAGTTCTGTTGTCATCACATCTGAAAGAATGTCTCAGGTATCTGTCTGGCTAATGACTGAAGGCCCTGATGGCTGTGCTGCTGGCTTCCAGTCTTTAATCATCCAGAGGCATAAAATGTGTCAGATCTAGACATGCGAGGACTCTGGCAGTGAAAGAGACAAACAGGGACAGAAGTTTGGAGAGAAGCTCAGAAATGTTTTGACAGTTGCTGTCATCCCTCAGGCAGGCTCATAAAAGAGGAACACATACATGACTGCATCCAGATGGAGGGATCGACGAGTGTGACCCTACAGCAAGATCATCACCCTCCAGATCACTACAGTCGGCCCCTGAGACTGATGTCTCCAGAGCTGCCCCAGCGGACCACCCCCTCAGTGACTCTCTATCCCAGCATGCCCCTCTCCCCGCCCTGTAAGTACAGCAAGGCTACATAATTACTAATACAAATGTTTAGGAAAAACAACATTATACATATATGTACAAAATATACATTTTTTTACTGTAAATATATCCATAAGTTCATACAAGACCCATTTACTTAAGAATCAAATATCACTTAGGATATTAGGTTATGTTTCCATAGGAATTTAAAATAATTTCAGTGCTGTAAGATGAAAGAACTTGTTTTACTTTTGATTTCAGTTTTTGTACTTACCCCATAGCAAATTGATTTTTTCTTTTCCATGTTTTAAGCATAAACCTCACTAAATTAAGTTAGATGCTGCTCCTAATTTGTATTTCAGTGTATCCTTGACTGCACCATTCAAAGTGGTTTCATTGCAGATCAGTACTGATTACAGAGTAATCATATTTATAGCATCATATTGCATCCTGAGAACAAAACATTTACAGTTCCTTTGTTGCAACTTGACCACAAATAGATCTCAAAGCTTAGAAAGTTCTGGAACTTGGGATTCCATTAAGAATGATCTTCTTTAAATATAAATTCTTAAAATTCTCTACTTTTCTTATGACCAAGCAGTCTAGTGAAGGTTATATGGCTTACCGGTGGTGCCAGAATGTTTACCACATCTGTAGATTGGTCTTGTAAGATCTCTGTCTCCATTTCTCTGTTTCTCTATATAAAGCAAACTCCTCCAGACTGTCTATGCAGGCAGAGCGCTCGGAAGGACTGCTGCAGATTGCCTCCCCTGCGGCTCGGGTTCTAACCTCCAGCTCTCCGCCTTCCACCCCAACACACAGTCACGTATCCACACACAACCAGCCAAAGTCCCAGCAGCCCTCTGTCAGCCAGAGTGATTACAGCACCTCCAAGCACACACAGACACAGGGCTCATACCACAGTGAGTTGAAATACAATGTATATGAAATACAATTTTCAATGTGTTTAAAGTGAGTCAGATCTGGCTAGTTATTATAATTTAAGAATAATTTTAGCAGATACTTACTTACCAAAGCAGAAAGAGCATATAGGGTGTCTGTGATAATTTCTTGCATAGCTAGATAAGAAAACAACTGGAATAGAGCCTATTAGAATATAGTATTGATACTACTACAATAGTAGAAATGAGAAGAGTATTAGGAGTTGAATATTAGGAATAAAGCATAAACAGCAGTAATCAGTTTGACGTGCCATTTACAGTAAGACAGGTGTTATGTAATAGGATATAATGTTAATAGAAGTGGTTAGGATGAGGGTTATCTTATGCCCTTTGTAACAGTTTACGTTAATGAAGCTCTAATGGTTTTGGCTCAAGTGTCTGTGCTGTGTTTACATTTGTAGGCAGTTAATACTGTGTGATATTATCAGAACTGATATATGTAGTCATTTTTACATTCCTCAGCAACAACTTGGACAGGAACCAACACAGCCTCATATTCCCCTTCTGGGCCACCACAGAATGGGCGGAGTCATCAGCAAGCCCCTCCTCCTCACACCAGCCACTTCTGTATGTAAATACCGATGTGTAAAATGGATTACAACCAGTAGTATATAGTATATATCATCAATGCACTGTTTCTGTTTAACCCTCTTATGAATGTAATTTTTGTACTGTTGTAAGGGTCTCAGCATCACACGCCAGCCTCTTACCCTCAACCAGTCTCCAACCATCCAGGTATTACACACACACACACACACTTTATGCACAACACTCAGTATAGGCCAATTCAACCTATATGTCATTGTCTTTATCTGCAGGTCCAGAGTTCTGGTGCTCAATCTCATATTTTGAGATGGATGTGCAGGTTGGAGAGATGTTTAAGGTTTTGGCAAACTGCCCTGTGGTGACAGTGGATGGATACGTGGACCCATCGGGTGGAGATCGCTTCTGTTTGGGACAGCTTAGCAATGTTCACCGGACAGACGCTAGCGAGAGGGCACGGTCAGTGTCTGTTCAGTGTGTGAGTGTTTTCAGTCTATAAGTGTACACAGTATGTGTGTGTACTTGCATGTTTTGTCTCAAGCTGTTTAAGCAGATGGTGGGGTGACTAACAAATGAAGAAAATATTTGATAAGCATCTTTGATGAGCACACAGATGGCGTGCTTCTCTGTGTGTGCTTCGGAAATAAAGCTGTTGTTGGTTTTTGAATACTTTAGATAAAACTTTATTCCAAAGAATCTGGACTTTCAAGACCATTTATCGTCTGTATTTCACAATATGTGATCATTTACATTATATTTTACCTCACACATAGACATTTTAATGTATCTTTATTAATGCCAAGACTTTTAGGCAGTTCATCAATAATCTATGAAGATTATGACAATGTAAGGTTCTCACCCCACAGGCTTCATATTGGCAAAGGTGTTCAGCTGGAATGCCGTGGAGAGGGGGATGTGTGGATGCGTTGCCTTAGCGACCACGCTGTCTTCGTGCAGAGCTACTACCTGGACAGAGAAGCAGGGAGAGCACCAGGGGATGCTGTTCACAAGATCTACCCTGGAGCTCTCATTAAGGTGCACACATAATGACTTAATACTTTCTCACTGCTTTCTACCTTCTGATCAGACATCAGAGCCAGAATGTTCTCATATTTCAGCCAACCTTGGACTATATGTTCAGCTAACAATTTTAGGTTATACCAAAATGTTGCTTTTATTGTTCTATGAACATTAAAAAAACAAAAAATTGTTTCATATATTAAACATTAATTAAATGTTCTACAAACTTTACTGCAAGAAAAATATATGATAACTTTTGTATAGAATGTTAGCCAACGTTCTGAGAACATTCTCTGATAACTGGGTAGCAGAGGCTAATTTTCTAAAATCAAGTATTAATAATTTTTTATCAGAGTTTCAGGAAAAGACAGGGACATGTGGATTATTAAAACCTTAATTTTCCAGGTGTTTGATCTTCGTCAGTGTCACAGACAAATGCAGCAGCAGGCAGCGACTGCGCAGGCAGCAGCGGCTGCGCAGGCTGCGGCAGTTGCCGGGAACATCCCTGGGCCTGGCAATGTTGGAGGAATTGCCCCAGCCATCAGTAAGTCAATAACTTCTCAGTTTTTTATTTCAATATTATATGATGTCCTTTAAAACGTATGTTGTTCTTCTGGTAATACACACACAACACGTGCTAATATATGCTAATATGCTAATGCTAACATATCCTAATAATATATGTTGCAGGTCTGTCGGCTGCGGCTGGAATAGGTGTTGATGACCTGCGTCGCCTGTGTATTCTGCGAATGAGTTTCGTAAAGGGCTGGGGACCTGACTATCCACGACAGACCATCAAACAGACACCCTGTTGGGTCGAGGTTCATCTGCATCGTGCCCTGCAGCTACTGGATGAGGTTTTGCACACCATGCCCCTGGCTGACCCTGGACCTGCCAACTGAACCGTACGCTGCAGAGAGGAAGGGTCGAAACATAAACATTCTGTTACAAAAACGGAAAGAAACAGAGACAAAGTGAAGAGAGAGACATTGTGCTAGACATAACTTTCTCCCAAGATACACACCTGCACAGGCAAACAGTGACTCACAGTACCACAGACACACATAAGCATTTATGTCTTAACACACAGTCTTTCCACAGTCTTGGCCAGCAATCTGTCTCTGAACTGACCAATGTTTAGTCCACTCACGGGTGCTGTTGACTTTGTTGTCATGGTAACTCAGACCAAAGGCCCCACTGATGCGTTGACACTAATAAAGGTCCAAAAGACGTAGAAATAGGAGATGCTGAAGTTAAGTGAGAGAGAAGACGATCCTAAAACAGCAACAGAAAGGGGAAAAGAATGTTCTAGGTTGGTTATAATTTAGGGACAGATCTTCATTATAGGAAATGAGAGAAAGAAAAGACTCAAATGACATCAAAGAATCTAAATAACATAATAGGATGTATGAGTGATGTTTTACCAATTGTGCCTTCCTAAAATAGTTTGACGCTTCCGTACACGCTCAAGCCTTTATGTTATACAGGAACAGTGAGGACAACTAGTGGTTATTTTCAGTATTACAGTTACACAGTGGGTGTAGTAGAAACGTATTTATATTAAGGGTTGTAAAATAAGATGGGAGAAGCTATGCTATGTTATCCTATGTGTAAATATTCTCACCCCAAAACGAAGTTGTTGGATATGACGGCAATTACTTATTTCGGATAGTAATGCAACCTCCGGCATTATTGCTTTGATGAAAATGTTACCACGTGTTAAAATATTAAGGACGAAAGGAAAAATTTCATTAAAAATGGTTTTATTAATAAAATTAAGTCACATCTTAGCTGGGACGAAATTAAAATATATACATTGTAAATTACTATTTTAGATATAGAATTTTATCATTGAATAAATACATTGCATGAATGTATTTTTACAGTAGTCTATGACACTTACGCAACAGCCAGCAACATAATACGTTTGCACCCGTATCACAGCATGTCTTAAGTTATTGTAATAATTTAATAATTTTTGTTCTATTTTTACACGCTTAAAACAATGTATTCCAACAGGCCTTTGAAGTTCATATAACATTTTCTTTCTTATGTAATCCACACCTCTGTTTTCTCCACACATTCTGATTTTATACCAAAGACAGTGTCCCAAAATAAAGACTTTGGTTTTTGGTTCTTGTACCACGATATGAAATTGCTCGAAAATACAGGACGGCACGATCTTTGTTTTGGATGCTGTCCATGTGATGAGAGCTGCTGTGGGCGGTGCTTACGGTCAGACTCGGAATCTGACGCAGTGCATCCCGACGATCAGCATCCTTCGATGCGCTCAGCATCCCTTAACGGCCTGAAACGCAGCAAACCGGACGCCAGCGGTAACAACATGTAGTGTAGAGGTTTAGTCATGAAACATCTACACTATATCAGATAAACGAAGAAAGTCGACATCAGTTGTTTATTTCTGCTGTTATTCGGATCGCAGCGCCCAACCCTCAAAATGGCTGAGATCACTGAAATACAAGCAGTATACGGTGAGTACAGAGCGGGCCGAACCCATCCCTGAACACGCCTGAATCTTAACTGGGAAAGCTGTTACGCATTAGCTATGGATTACAAATGACCTTTTACGATAATGGATATTTATTTGCACCATGCAATTTTTGGCCAGTCTGGCTAATGCGAAAACGTAGAATAATCTTTGGCTATATTTTTAATGCATACCTGTATAATGATTCAGTTTAAAGTGTTTTGGTGTTTAAAGTGATGCGCAATGATATGAAAAGATGGAATGACGTGATGTCTATCCGGACTGGACCCGAGAGCCCTTTGTTTGTTAATAACGCATAAGCGCAGCGCTGAGATTACAGTCTCCACCCTCGTAAAAATCAATGAGAAGATTATATATACAGTTATAGGTGTTATTTTACTTTGTTTTTAACACATCAAGCTGTAATATTAGCTGTGATCATGTAAGCTGTGTCCAGCAGTAATTGTGGGCTGTACTAGATGTTTTGGGGTCAGGCCCCAAAGTCTGATATTTTGCTCTCAGGTGCAGGTGCAGTTTAAAGGGCGTATATGAAAAACAGATACCTCCAGATTTGTTGTTTTTCGTGTAAACAGTGAGATTAAATTGCTGGCCTTTTATTTAATAAGACCACTCTGAATCCTTTATATAAACAGTGCTGGGGTGACATGTAATACAGTCTTTAATTATAGAAGTGACATAAGGATTTCTATAAATTAAAATCATCATTTAGTAATGCATATTAGAATTGTGTTAGAAAGTATTTTTAACACATTTGAAGGAAAAATCTGACCGTTTGTGAGGAGAAATATCAGATTATTTTTGTTAGATTTGGTTTTGTATAATTTTAAACTTTTGTTATTTTATGTCTGACCAGATCAGCATCCTGACATGACATCTTAGACTTTCTCAGAACTGTGACTCAGGATTTGTAAATAGATTTTAACAAGTAAATTTTTTTGCCTTGTATATGTCTGTTTTCCCTTGAAATTCAAAGCTAATTTATAACATCATGTGGCTACAGTTAAGAGCAAGAAACATTTTATTTTTTATAATGTAAAAGAATAACTCTGTCATATAAAAGGGTGTGAGTTGGTGTGTGACAAAAAGAGACTTGTTGAGATTTGTTGCCTACGCCAGCTGGTACCACAGTGCCCACCTCCATCCATCACAACCTCAGAGAAACATTTACAGACTATAGACACAGTGACATCGCCCACTGTCACAGTGGACTGTATATAGGGTCCTATGCTTTTGGATGACGTGGTGCTGTATGGTCATATAGGACATTAGAATGTCTTTAAGAATCCTGATGGATTTTAAATGTAAGACAGTTTGGATGTCCTTCCATGTTGTACAATAGTGGATATAATGTGAGATGCAAGCAGCTAATGAAATATAAATGCTTTAGACCTCCACTTAAATCAAAGATTAAGTTTTACTAAAGATTGTGCTACATCATCTCCAGTGTCTGTGAACTCGAGCCTTATCCATGCCGAGCCAAAACAGCACTTTGTTCAAAGCAGAAATACCACATCTGTCGGAGTCAGAGCACATAGCTTACAATTACAATAGACAATACAAAGTCTTGTAAAAAGACTAAAATTTCAATAGGAACAAGCTAATTAACAAAAGGTTGAACAAAGGCAATGAAGGTAAACGATGCTATGAATTTAAGTATTTTTTCAGGATGCAACAGACAGATGACCTTTCAGGTTTAAAATCGGGTCACTGTTATCTAGACTAGAGACACCTGTCAGTGCTCAAAAGGAATGTTATCTGTCTGTTATCATTATGTAAATGTTATCATTTATTTTCCGAGAGGTATACAGGTCATGCAGTGAATTTAGAGCTGTAGTTCCTAATCAGAACCTGGTCTGCCTTTACTGCATTGATTAAAAACACGCACCTGTGTTTATTGAGTAGCTGTGATTGGCTAGCTCTGTCTGATGTGGTGCTGATGCTGTGTGAGGGGGTCGTCTCTGTCGTGTTTGCGTGTGCTTTTTAGTTCATGCATGTTTGTGCCCACGGGATGTTTCCAGATAATTGGAGCAGATGTCTTTTATGGATCCTGTCAAAGTCTTGCGTCATTTTGGGTGTGGGCTGAGGGTCTTTGTGTGGGGTTGGGAGAAGACCGGGAACAACAGACTGACAGATTTTGTCTCTCTCTCTTTTATTGTTCATTTTGGCTGTAGCTCAAATATGATGTTCGTCTGGGCTATGTGGAGTTTTCGTCATATAATTTTGATTTATTATTATTATTTCTTAGGATTCTAGTTATTAATTATTTAAATTGTTGCACATCCCATCTGGTCATATGTCATAATGACCTCATGAAATGGTGGATTTCTCATAAATGGAAGTCTCATAAATGGACCAGTACAGTCTGTATAAATGTCTTTTGTCATATCTGATATTTCTTTCCCCAAATTTTTGTTTTTTGTTTTGTCACCTCGATCAATGCCATAGCTGTGGATCATGTCCATAATATTGTGATAAACTACTTAACTACTTAACTACTTAACACATTATTTTTATTGTATTTGACACAAAGACATTCAGATATTTTTAAGTCAGATCTGATGCACAGATACACAAATACTTTTTGATTTGCTTGAGTTTATCTCTCTCTTTCTCTCTCTCTCCCTCTCTCTCTCTCTCTCTCTCTCTTTCTCTCCCTCTCTCTCAGATATGTCCCCAGTGCTGGCCGGGTTTATCGGCGCTGGCGTGTTGGTTGTTGCAGTCATTACATTAATCTTTGTGTGGACTTGGTGTCGGAAACATTACAACAGGACGAACTACAAGCTCCATGGCATCCAATCAGAACACAGTGACCCTCTCACAGACCCTCCCTACAAGTTCATTCACATGCTGAAAGGAATGAGCATCTACCCCGACACGCTGACCAGCAGTAAGAGAATCATACGATTGGCCCGCAAGGCCAGATCCAACGACACCGACGGGGCCCAAGACAGCAATGCTTGCCCAGTGGTGCTGGTAGATATGGATTCAGCTACAGAAGGTGGCATGCTGCGAGAGAAGAAAATGCAGATGAGGCTTGGGAAAGATACCAGTGAGATTCCCAGGCTGGAGAGAGAACTTCCTGTTCATGCCGATTACTGCTGTCTGGAGGGCAGTTCAGCAAGCAGCAGTCAGACCTCCAGTACCACAGTTTCCAGCACAGCCACGCCCTTTACCCCTGCCGATGAGCCCAGCCGCGGGGATCTCAGCATTGCCGTCGACTACAACTTCCCCAAGAAGGCTTTAGTGGTCACCATACTGGAGGCTCGAGGGTTACTGGCAGTGGAAGGGCAGACAGGCAGCGCCGACCCCTACATAAAGATGACCATTCTACCAGAGAAGAAACATCGCGTGAAGACCCGCGTGCTGAGGAAGACCCTGGAACCCGTGTTTGACGAGACCTTCACGTTTTACGGCGTGCCCTACAGCTCACTGTCAGATCTAACTTTGCACTTCCTGGTTCTGAGTTTTGACCGGTTCTCGCGAGACGATGTGATTGGGGAGGCGATGGTTCCGCTGGCAGGAGTGGATCCCAGTACAGGACGAGTTCACATCACTCAACAGGTCACCAAGAGAAACATGCAGGTGAAGAATTCATATGAGCCTCAAAAATCCAGTTCAAAAACCACAATAAATTATTTTAACAAAAAACTGTCAACATACTTTTAGAATCATATGAAGTGAAATAAAAGTAATGAAACTTTGTAATCACAGACGTAGAGTTCAAGCTAATGTTTCTACAGATACTTCCTCTCCTGAATGCTGATTGGTTCACTGCACGTCCTGCCTAGCAACACCCATCAGCTTAACTGTATTCACAATATAGCACAGCCTTATTATTTTAAAAATAATGACAAAAAGTAACTAACTAATGGGACTAATGAAAAATGACTGTAGTTTAATTTTTGACCTATAATAAGCTTTTCATTCCAATTTGAAGGTTTTTGAGCTACAGTAAAAGTCTTTTAGCTTCCTTTGTGCTCAGTTTCCAGTTTAAATTCGGCTGTTATTTTCTGTTGTAATCTGGGTTCTTATTATGTGTCTGGCACTTTTATGAGCTCATCACTGAATCACTGCCCAGGCTTCTATTCATCCTCCCACTGTACTTGACACAGGGAAGGTTAGTCATTGGTCAGTGTGTTTCGCTCCTGCTGGTTGAGTGGGTTCAGACAGTGCTGTTATCACACACCTGAACACAGTTGTGCCTCCGCATGCAACTGAAGATGGAGTGAATGAGCTGTAAAGACAAATGACAAACACGTTATTAATGAGTCATCAGGTTACTCGTATTGTATTTTATTACGTATGCCTATATACGTTCCTTTATATGTTACATATACAGCTATATAGTGGTACTATGCCTGCTAATACTATATGGATTTTATGAATGCATGAATGCATGAGGGAAACAAATTATTTGTAACTGTGTGTGTATGTGTATGTGTGTGTGTGTGTGTGTTTTGCAGTGTGTAAACCGTGGAGAGCTGTTGGTCTCTCTGTCCTATCAGCCTGTCTCTCACAGACTCAGTGTGGTAGTGTTAAAAGCAAAAAACCTTCCTAAACTGGACATCACTGGTCTGTCTGGCAGTAAGTATGCATTTTGCACACACAGAGAGACCTACAAACACACAGACATGCAGGCAACAGTACAAATACAAAATGTACCTAAATATATGAGAATCATCTCAGGATGATAAGACCTAGCTAACGGGGAATATTTTCGTAATGTTGGCTACCGTTTCCTAAACGTTCTCTCAAAGTTATTAAAACTATTCTTGCTGTAACATTAGTAGAACTTTAAGTTACATATCATATAACTGTTACAAATATCAAAAACTTTTTCTTATTCTTAAGAAGTTACTTATATTATTATAATTATAAATATTTTTATTATTAATAGAAACCTTAGGGAAATGTTCTTACAACCTAAACATGTTAGCTGTAAAGTCATAGTCTCATTTGTAAATATCTGTCCTATAGGTTAAGAACAATTCTTGTATCATTAATTGTTTATATGGACCACACTGTTCACTCAGCACATCTAAAAAAATGCATTATCTGTTTACCTGTCCTGTCCCATTTCCTAGATCCATATGTGAAGCTCAACGTCTACTATGACCACAAGCGCATTGCCAAGAAGAAAACGCATGTGAAGAAATGCACGCTCAACCCTGTCTTCAATGAATCCTTCATCTACGATGTACCGGCCGATTTACTGCCAGACATCTCCATTGAGTTCCTGGTCATGGACTTTGACCGCACCACTAAAAACCAGGTCTTGGGACGCCTGGTGCTCGGCACAAACAGCCCCTGTTCCTCGGGCGCCACCCACTGGCAGGACGTCTGCCAGAACCCACGGCGCCAGATTTCGAAGTGGCACACCCTCAGCGAATACTAGAGCTCCACTGGGCTGTCTCTCGACACACATTTAAACACAGGCACACAGAAAACATTAAGAACAGAGAGAGTTGTGAGAAAGATGCCTTTGTTACCGTCTTTAAATAGAAGGTAACTGATATTTAAGAAGACTTGTAAAAAAAAGGACTTAAGCCAACTTGTGCATCGTTGCAGTGATGATGGGCCTCGGAAATACATCTTTTTAACAACCAATACTACACACACTTACACACAATATCACCTCACACAAAAATGTACGCACACAACAAGTATAAATTAGAAGACGTACATGACACGACATGCAAATAACCGAGACCAAAACATAATAAAACATGACAAAATGTCAGATGTAAAAACAGACTGTTAGAAGTTTATTCTGAAGTATCTGGTCCTAATGAAACTGTAATGATGTCTGGCTTTTGCTGCACTTATTGCATGTCTTAATGCTCCATATATCAACCCCCAGAACACAACGCAATGTAAGAACTGCGGCTCTGTGGTGCAGCCACAGATGAGCTGCATCTCTGTGTGCCATGTTTGCTAACAGCACAGCTTTCTTATTGGTAGGGGGGATCTGATTTATCAGATTGTCCTGTTACCTGCATTCCGGCTTAGCTTGTGAGGTTTTGGATCTACACTGATTGGGATGAATTGTTCTGTTCTACAATGACCGGAATGTTAAATCCAGATGTTTTGGAGATTTTTGTCAGGTCTCATTCTTCACAGCTCCATAATCCGTTCTGCAGCACTTATGTCCAGATTTATTGCTTGTGCACAGATTTTAGCTTGCACTTCTGATAAATCTGACCCGAAAAAACATGAATCTGTACTGCTATGCACTCTGAATGACACTGTCGTCATGAATTTCACACATCAGAGCTGACCCTCACCATAACACAACGGTTCATTGTTTGTCTGTTTCGTTATGCCTTTACATTAGATCCACTTTTATGGTGGATTATGCGTGTCAAATAGAGATAGGCAAAGTTTAAAGCTAGAAACCTCTGGTGTTTTGATCCTTGGAATATGAAAGGCAGTGTAGCGTTTTATTATTTGTAGTTCACCCTGAGTAACACTGAGGCTGTATAAATACACCTTTATTTACCTCCACTTCAGCGTCCCCTCTTCTGTCATAGATAGTGTCCACAGGTTCAAACTTGTACACTTTTCCACATGTCTTAAATGAACATTAGAACTTGTACAGTGATGGTAACACATTTACAGTCTGCTTCCCTCAGCATCCAGATGGTTTCCAGTGTGCCTGCTGACAGCCTGGGCCTTTATCTCTGACACTGTTAATTCCATGAGTCTGAGGTTTGAGTCTGGCACAGAGCACACTGTGTTAGCAGTCTATATGAAGTCAGAACATGCCTTGTTCAATGGGAAACTAGCAGAGAAGATAAAAACTCAGACACACACACACACACACTGCTTTGATACATGCTCTCACTCTGGTTATCAATCATCACACATCCTTAGATTCCCTCAGAATTTCCTACATATTAGTCACCAGCAGTCAGCTGGTCTTACGGATCATACAGATAATAGTAGGAGAATTGGATAGACATCCCAGCTAACAATTTCAGCTTGTAAGAACGTTTCCCTAATGTTTCCTTTAAGTAACAAAAATGTTAATAGTTATAGGAACATTCAAAACCTCCAGGTTTTTAGACATATTAATGTAATTGCTTGGTTATCTTTCAACATTTTTAATTCTGTAACATTTTTTAAATGTTCCACTAACTACTAAAGAATAATGTTTTTCGATAACTGAGAGAACTTTAAGAGAATATTAGCCAACATTCTAAGAACGTTCCCTGTTAGCTGAGATGGTGTCAATTGTAGTTGAGGTTAAATAAAGCTTCACAGGTGCTCCAGATACATATGTTGTATAGAATCACATCTGCATTCACTCAGTGACGTCTCGTGTACAAAACATTTTTTGATATCTGGTATGACAAAATGGAAAGATGTCAAAAAAAATCATGCCATGTAACAATCTCACAGGAGAGGAAAAAAACGACACAATAGGTTAAAAAATAAACAACAAGTCATTTGTGCCCTCTACACAATCCAACATAAATTGGCAGGAAGTTCTCTGTGCAAAATGTTGTATTAGTGCAAACTAAAAAAATGAAAAATCTCTGTGAATATTTGACATGTATTTCTGCTAATGTTATACACTCACCTGTATGTTCTTAACACCCACTGAATGTGCAAAATAAACATGATACACAAGTGA
>JAZGTK010006908.1:0-20089 GCA_036877625.1 Ambastaia sidthimunki | reverse complement strand
TAGCTGGGTTATAGAAAGATGAGACAACACAGATCTTCTTTCAAACACACAGATCTTTTGTATGTGCATCATCTCTGCATGTAATCTTCTAGAACAATCTTGTGTACATACAGATACAGCTGAAGCTTTAGATTTATTCCAGCTTTCTCAGAAATGGATGAAGAACGTGTTTCACTGGGTCATACGAGCGCACAGTCAAAAACATTCATTCCCAGCCAGTGACCTGAAACAGTCTTTTTCGTTTCTTATTGCTTTCACTCTCTCAGCTGTCAAGAACACTGTACTTTCTTCTATTAATATTATATTACAAGATCAGCTGGTACTGATGGAGGCTTTACAGTTTACAGACGATGCTAACACATATACAACAGACACAAGTGATGAGTATACACACAGTGCACATATAATACTCACACGTACACACACAAGTAGCAAAACAGTTATGATTCATGAATTTATTATTTGAATTAATTTGTGTTTTAACATCTGTGCTGTCATCAGAATTTAAACTTAAAGGTTAAACTTAAAGGTTGTGGGTTCGATCCCAGGGAACACAAGTATTGATAAAAATGTATACCATGAATTCACTGTAAGTCACTTTGGATAAAAGCGTCTGCCAAATGAATAAATGTAAATACTAAAAACATTCAAGTGTATCAAGAAATATAAAGACCAACTGTTTTTGCTGTACTCCTAACAGCAAGTTCTAAAAAAACTCAATGTGGTTCTGTCAGGCTATGACTTTCACTAAAGGCTAATGTGTAATTTTAAAGAGACGAGCCTTTCCGTAGGTTCCGCCCCAACTCCCTCTCTGAATAGGAAATACAGCACCACAGGAAAAAACTGTGTGTCAAACCGTTTCATAGGGTTTTAAAAATGTGTTTCACATATTTAGAAAGAACTTTCTTTTAATCTTTTTGTTTAAAAGCAAAGTAGGACATTTTTTTTCCAGAAACATTTCCTGTTAAGCTGGTTGAAAGTCTCCTCACATCCTGGTAGCAATCACAATGATCTAAATATATTTATATAAATATGTATCTTCTGTGGATGCAGCAAGGGCCGTAAAATGTTCATCCAATCATTGCATTCGGTGTGAATGCAATGATTGGATGTCCCAATGGCTTGTCAAACTATGTATGCCTTCACATGTTGGAGGAGGCGTGGCTTTGGAGAACTCTCTAAAGGAAGGGTGGGATCTATGCTTTCCAAGATAAGATGCCATTGCTAGCTTCTCCAAAATTGTCTAGCTAACTTTAAAATTCTCTTTATAATGTGTTGAGAATGTGTTTTTAAACTGAGGGTACAGTGCCTCTAAACGTCAGTTTCAAAAACACATTCCACCATGCGTGTCCATTTCTCTGCCTCACAGCAGACTGTCACCATCCACTATAAGCTCCACCGACTTGTTCATTTAGCCCATGAAAGACATAAACCAACGGACCCTGGCAGAGAACTCCTGGAATCCACTGCAGCAGGCCAACTATAAATACAACTTCCACTGAAGATCTGTCATGTAAACCACAATTTGCGTTTTGTAAAATTACGTTCTCTGAAATCAAAAACAAAAGCATCCTGGGGGAGTTTCAGACTGTCAAACTGTGTTCCACAATCCGACAAAGTGTTTCAGCTTAATTACCAAACACCACAGCTGTCTGACAAAACACAGATAAGATAAAACTTTAGCACAGGGAGGAAAAGGGAGGGTGAGGGCAAACAAAAGATTGAATAAAAATTCTTTAAACCTAAACTGAGCTAGAACGAACGGGGAACTGATGCCTTTGAGTGACAGACTTACAGAAGGCTATCGAAATCACACGAAAACTGACACAAACACAATCACTTCTCACCTGCATTATGGCACCTGTCAGACTGTGTGCACAAAGCCGTTGAGAGTGTGAATACAGAGGAGAGGATATTGAAAAAAGAGAGGGAGACACACGGACATTGAGATCCATCCAGGTGGATTGAAAGATAACAGGTGCGACTGAAAGCACCTGCGCAGATGAGGAATTTACCTCAGGAGGCAAAGCATAAGGTTTTTTCAGGACAGATTCAATTCTATGCCTCAGGAAACTTCAATTACATCACACGGACTTGCACGCATCATTATCTGTCTGTCATTTCAAACGAATAATCCAACTTTATTTTATCACCATCTGTAATGTGGCTTGTCCATGGATATGTTGAATATTCAGTTGGGTTTGTTGGATGTCTCAGTGTTGTACAACTTTGATGCTCTGACCTTTCTTCAATGTCAGTCATTTCTCATACGTGACCCCAACAAACAGACATGGGTCCCTTGGCTTTTGGAAATGGATTATAACTGCCTTTATCTATAATGAACATTAAAGCTGCAACTAGTGGTGACTGCTGATTGGTAAAGCGTGGCGTTGGAAACGCAAAGGTTAATGGGTTCTAGTCTCAGGTAACCCACGTACTGATAAATATAGAATTTGAATGTAAGTCACTGCGGATAAATGCATTTGCTGAATGCACTGAAGTAAATGCAAGCATCAATATTAATATAAATGGGTGGGGGATGATGAGAAACCCCTAATCAAAGCTCAGTAACTACCCACATCTACCTAGCAACCACATAGCAACACGCTCAAAATGCAAAAAAACTGACATTTCCCGGTAAATCGGACCCGACAGCTCAAATTTTAAACCATTATTATAAATTGATCGATGGGAATTGTGCTGAACACTGATCTGTTATATATTTGCTTAATAACTGATTTTTACTTATTTTTATTAAAAAAAATGGATTGCAGCTTTAAATATATTTCAATATTTAAAGCTAAATTTAAAGCATTACCATATACAACTATTTAGCAAGTTATGGCTTGATATAAATGCATATCACAGGCCTAATTCAAAGCTATGCACAGTGCATTCATCATATACATTTTATCAATTCGTATGTTCCCTGAGATTCAAACCTATTACCTCACGATTGTCTGGCACCACGTTGTGCCAACCGAGCCTCAGATACACTGATAATGAGACCTGATTTTCACAGAAGGCAGAATTAGCATCAGATCATCCCAATGTTTGGAGGCATTTAGCGGCGTCAAGTAAACACAATTTTTCAGCACACTGTGTTCAATGCTGTTTATTCATGCAGGTCAGGATTCCAATGTGATTATTCCCGGTCTGTTAGAAGCGCAATCCTGGCAGCCGCGTCAGTTGTGATGCAAAAACACAGAGCGTAGCGAGCGTGACTGACAAAGATAAACCAAACGATTTGCCTTTTCCATAATTACCGATTTTAGCATTGTTGATCATTTTTTATGGAGCGAAGATAGTGGTGATAACTGTGGGTGTGTGTTTGTGTGTGTGTTGTAATGTCTTTGGGCATCAACTTTTCTTCTGCCAGACTTATGAGCATTCAGTGCTGTGATTGGCTGAGCATCATGCAATTCATACTCAATGTGGCCTTGGGCCAAGGGGCCAAAATTGTGGCATTATGCATGCACTGCTGTGATAAAGTCAGAGCCCAACCAACCAGAAAGAGCCAAATGAGTTTGAGCTTCTCTATGAAATGGGAATTTACAGACAGCAACTCCAAACAGCTGTTTAACACACTGAAGGGCACATGTATGAACAGAACCTTGTTAATGCTAACACGACAATAAATAATATACAATAAATAATACACAATACGTATGATGCTTGCTTTGTGTTTGAGCATGAAAGGAACTGTTTTTGTAGAACAATAGTTTTTTGTTGAATTAACGTACCTAGTTATTTTAAGTAAAAGTAAGTATTTAATGTATTAAGCGACTACTAAATGTAGTTTTTCGTTAAGAAGTTTTAAGTTTCATGTTCACGTACAAGTATATATACCTGATGATAGGCATGAAGCACAGACACACTCTTCCTCTACTTTGAGTATGTTAGTGTGACAGGCAGGTACAATACCCTGCAGCCTGTACAGCACCCAATTAAAACCCATCTCAGACACGCTCGCCCATCAACGCCCTCTTTTTTTCTGCTCTATTGCACTTTTCTCCTCACCACAATCCATCTCTCTTCACTGGACGCTCTCCCAGCCAGTGTGCCCCTTTTAGCTATTAATTAATCTCTGATAAAGGATGGAATCGCTCTTGCAAACACACATACACACCTGGAGGACCAGGGCAGGTGCGGGGGAGGTCTCTGTATATCAAATGAGACTCAGATGGCAGATTCATTTCAGATATGAAGAGCAACAGTGAGATTTGTTCCTCTGTGCCGTCAATGACCGGAGGCGAAAGAGAATCCAGCTTACACCGCCCTCGAGCCAAGATCTGCGCCGGCACCCTAATCCAACAGAAAGCCCAATACTTGTTAATCTTATCTGTTTGAAGTACGGTCAACTGTGTGGGAAGCTCTGACCGTATCTCATCGTGGAGTGGACAATATACAAGATAAGAGGAAGTGAAGAAACACTCATGGGGGGTTGAAGAAGAAGCAAACAGAATCAAAAAGACGTTCGATGCTGTCAAAGAGAAAGAAGAGTTAGTCCAGGGGTGAGCATCAGGGTGGGCTTACAACCAGGGCTGCCAAATGGAATTCAAGCTTCATTTAAACTTATATACACACTTAATGTAAAATGTATTTAGTGGGCCCCCCTCATCACATGTGTGTGTGTGTGTGTGTGCGTGTGTGCGTGTGTGCGTGCGTGCGTGCGTGTGTGTGTGTGTGTGTGTACATATCTGTACTCTACTGTGTTGATTTACAGGACAAAACTGTTTACAATATAACATAGAATACAATATGTAATACAAAATACTCACACATACACATACACACAGTATACAATATAAAACAGAAAACAGGACTGTTTTTACTTACATGTTATGCTTATAAATAAATTCATGTTCTGCATTATTTGTTATTTCATTTCTGTTTGAGTGACACTACACTGAATGCAATGTGACAGACCTCTGATGTGACTGTGAATACTCGAGCTGACCCGGGTCATTTAAATTCATAAAAACCAAATCATTCAAATGAAATGTATACACAACAGCCTCTGAAAAAGGATTCAGACCCAACTAAGATGAGTAAAATCATCTGAATGGTTTGTGCATGAGGTCAGCTGAAGAGGAGCAGAGATATTGAGAAAATATTCCAGACTTTAATCATGCCGCACAACTAAAAGCTAATCGGAAAAACAGGAAGTGGTTCAAAATGTCAGTGGGTGTTCTTTTAGCCTGACTAACCAACCAAAACTAATCAACACAATTTCTGTCTAATTCTCCACTCGCAGAATGAACTGGCCGATAACTGACTGGACGTGATCTGTTTTGGTCTCACACTATTTTAAATATTCATTAAAGCAAATCCAAAACACATCAACACTGCATACAGGGGAAAAATAAATCTAAAATTCCAAGTTACACTACCCAGATATTATCAAATTAAACCTCAGTGGTTTATGATGTATGCAGAATTATGATGATTTTACTTTGGTGAAACCTTGTTTTTTTCAATGTTTACCACAGTAAAGTCATCCTTTTTCAGACATGTACCACTGTAGTACTACGGTATTCTTTAAAGTACAACGTATATAACATTGGCACCAAGGCATGACAACTGTAACTTTATGTAAAGGCAGCAAAAGGACTCCCAGCTAACAGGAAAGATTCTCATAACGTTGGGTAATGTTCTTCAAAAGTTCTCTTAAAGTGCTGCTAAATATTAGCTGCAATAACATTAGTAGATTTTTATAATGTTACATTTCATATGAAAAACGTTATGCTTAAGTTGTTGAAATGTTTTAAAAACATTACAAAATTAAAAAATGTTCGAATAACATTCTCATAACCAAGCAACAACGTTAATACAACAAGGTTTTGAAAGTTCCTAGAACATTAAAAATAAAGTTTTTAATGTTTCTGTTACTTAATAAAAACGTTTGGGAAACGGTCTTACAACCTAAAATTGTTAGCTGGGCAACCCACATCCATCTGTAAAATCATAAATCTCATCTATTCCACATAAATCTAATCGTACATCACACAAACACACACATTTAAACTCTATGTAAAGTCATGCTCCTCAGATAGTGTTAATGATCGGTCGATTTTGATGTTCGTGTTCAACGATTACGCTGCGAGATCGAAACATTTCATTCTCTCAGTTTGACAGGTCCGTAATTAAGCTCCAAAGATTTCAGTGTTGGCCTGCTAACCATCACACCCACGCTGAGAGAGAAAGACCCTTCTGACAGACCAATCACTGCTGCGGGTCTGAACACACCAACACATTATCATGTCCGGCCTCAGCAGGTATACAGACACTGATGGATACACAGAGGAAGCATTTCATATTCTGTACAGTACGAGCATGAATAATGTACACGAAAAAAATGTCTTCAGAACAGAACAAAACTTACTATAAAAAGTCTCTCTCACTAACAATTACTTTCACCAAACCTATGTTTAGTATCAAACCTACCTTTAATGGTCTTTAAAGAACAATCAGTATTAAATATCTAAATCAAGCGCCAAAGCCTTACAAGTTGGTGTAGTATGCTTGTACTTTTTTTACATGCATATGCTGTAATTTTACAACAGAAAAAAAAGGTTTTATGTTACAAATAATGAAATAAAAAGTGGTCCCAAAAGCACTTACAGTAAGCCATCAAAAATGTACGCATATGTCACTGCATTAGATTATAAAACAACCAACCAACCAGGTGACATTTATTTTGAAGAAATGTTTTCAAACTAAATTCACAAAATGAAGTTTGTTAGGTTTTATATCACAAAAGCAGTTGATGCAGTTCAAAATTAAAACAAAAAGCATTTGGATCTGTGTCAACTTTATACATCCACTTAAAATCACTTAAGGGTTAAAGGGAAGTTAGTTCTGTTAAAAGGTCCAGCGTGATATTTAGTTATCCAGTGCAGTGACATCTGTGAGACTTAGGTATCAAAACAATCTTTCAGGTCACTGTATATAAAGCTGTGTTAGGAGTGCTGTTAATTTTGGGGACTCACCCTGTGGGGTTTGACTTGTTTAAGGGAGGTCACCTTCTCACAGGACAGTTCAGGTGTGTCTTTACCTGAGGCTCCGGTTGGCATGGAGACAGGACATGAACCAGGTTCATAATTCTCGGGACCTACAGTCACACACACAAAACACACATTCCCAGTCAGACTGTTTGATCCGAAAAACAATTGAAGTCTGTCAGAGTGTCACTCTGGTCTGTGTTCAGAAATTCCCATCAACAAGTAAATAATTTATCTTCAATCAGTCTTTGTTCAGAGATCAAAGTATCATTGGGGCTTTCACTGACTCATAACTTGACATGAATTCCTGAAAATCATAATTTGAGCTCATTGGAAAGAAATTGCTCGAAGATTAAAAACAAATAATTCAAGATTCCATTTCATCTTTGAAGCACGGAAGCTATGAAAAAAATGGAAAGCTAGAGTATCCTACAGCAGGTTAGAAAGACACAAAAATTGTGTGCCTATATGTGAAAGAGCCCTACATAGGCACAAAAACATTTGGGCAGCTCTGATTGGCTGCTCCCAGGCTGATACATTAAATGCTTCCAATCTGATTGGCTGCTACCAGGCTGACACATGAAGTGCTTCCAAGTAAGAACTAACTGCGGTTGGTCACTTAACATGTCAGTCAGACATGCGGGCGGTTCTTGTGGAGAACTCCAGACTTTATACTCATAGACAGAAGGCAAAATATAATGAGTCTGGACTGAATCAGTACATTTCAGCAGTGGGAATCTTTTATCAATTGAAACCCACCGAATCTCACAATGGGGTCTGCTATCTAATATGCTAATCTGCTGTTTAATTTCAGGTTGAGAATTTTTTCTCATTAGGGGGTAAAAGTATCGCACTCATGAGTGTGATCAGAAGCAAAAGGACGCCTGGCAAGAGTCATTATGAAAGGAAAGTCATTAAGACTGGAATTTACAAATTGAAACGCATATCTTACCAGATCATTTACACACACACACACACACACACACATACACAGTGTGATCATTCACACTATATATTAACAAAGATAATCTGCAATAATATATATAATATAATTTCCATTTTCCTTTGCTATCTTATCAAAAGTGAATTCTTTGTTACTCTTCCACTATGGGATGGGACGTGGGGTTCAGCTACGTGGTCTGAAATCAACAAAGCATAATAGCCCTAAAGATAAAGATAATGGAGGTATTAATGAGAATTCATTAACAATGAAATGATTTAGAATAAAAAAAACGAAGGCAGAAAGACAGAAGGGAAGAATATATTAGCTATCAGGTCTCCTAACATGCAAAATGTATGAGCGTCTCCCTCGCGCCGAAGTCCCACCACACAAACAATAGACCACCACAGAGCTCAAAAACGACCACTGGAAATAATTTATACAACCCCACAAAGACAGTCTCTCTATAATGACAAAAGCATCCGCTGTGGGAAAAGGCGTGTGGTGTGGCTTTATCATTGAGAGTCAGGCTCATGCCACTGTCTTAATATTGCCCATAAACTGAATTGATTATAATGTGCCTAAAATAATGATGCTGTGGAACGCTGTATAAAGGGACAGAGAGCGTCTATGTGGTTCACTGCATTGAGTGTAAACTTGTTAAGACCAAAGAACTTGTCTTTTAAACGTATTAAACTTGACTTAAACAAGCTGTCCGTCATTAGTTAAACTTTCAAAGGCCATTCCAGAGTCAGCTACAAAAACAAATTCCCGGCTGACTTCATTGAGATGACGTGTGGTAAATGACACAGAACCCGGCATAAAGAGTCATTCTCTGCTAGAGCCCATTAACTGGAATTTGGAAATGGCAAAAATATTCCTGGTTGTATACAAACAGATTCTCTTTCAACAGAACATCATTAACAGCATGTTTTATGTGTGTTTACTTGAACTGAGGCATGTTTACTCTCTGACAGATGTATTATGTGTCAACAAATGCTGCAAAAACGTACAAATTGTTAATGTCTCTAAACTGCTTTTGTCATCTGTAAAAACTGCAGCTTTTAAGGGATCGTTCTGTAAATTTGTCCGCTTAAAAAGGTCATTTTTACAACATTTTTCAAACACTGGATTAGACTAATGTGTTTGCTTTAATAAATTGCATCACGGTCTCTCCAGCTAAATTATTAATCGTTAATATAGTTTGGAATAGAAGGTGCTTCCAGAAAGTGAAAAAGATAGAAAGAGTTGATGGTTTTGAATTAAAATTAATGCTGATGTCTACATTTTAAGATTTATTATCGAAAATGTTGATGGTTAATAATGCATAAGGTCAACTAAAGCAAAAAAATATAGAGAAAGAAAAATACATAAAGACAAAGTGCTAGTTTAAACTTTTGATGGATACACACAGGAAACATTTCATATTCTGTACAGTACAAGCATGAATAATGTACATGAAAAAAAAGTCACAAAACTTACTATAAAAAGTCTCTCTCACTAACAATCACTTTCATTAAAGTTTGCTTTTATTAAACTGTGCATAAACAAAAAAATGTACATGGTCACAGGTCAAAGTCACAAAAAAACATTAAAATTAAACAATTACTGGACTTTTGTTGCTGTGTTTAGAAAACTGTTAGCACCAGCTATACATTGTTAAAACCATTTTAAACATATACGTATATAACAGACACAAATGGCCCTGTTTGATAGGCTCTGAGGCAGTGAATTTTTAGGGAATCATGAGGGAATAAATGGGTTGATAAAGGTATGACAGAGTAAATTCCATCTTTCCAGATTATACGTCACCATTTTAGGAGATGAACCCGGGACACAGCAGGGTTTTTGACAAATTACTTGGGACACACAATTTCTGCTCATGTCAGAGGGAAAAACTGGTCCAACATGGAAGCCGACAAACCGAGCATGACACCCCAAACCAAGCCAGCTTCAAGCCAAACAAAAGCAACAGCTGTGACACATGCAGCAGGGCCGGTTTATATGAAATTCACCTCATTATTTAGTGATGTCCTGTATGTCCTTGCCATGTACATTACAAGATAAAGTATCGGTTTGAATAATCTAACGTCTGGTGAGAGTCAGGAAGCGATATTTGTATTGCGAGCCATTTGCAGCTCACCACAGAAACAATGCTAATACACTGGGGTCCCAAAACCATAGATTAAAAATGTCTGTCATTATACAATAAAATAGCAAACTAAGTGGCATTTATTTTCAATAGAGATAGCACTCAGCTTTAACAATGTTAGGTTATAAGAGCTGTTCTCTAACATTTTTAATAAGAAACACAAACTTAAAAAAATGTCATTTTGAAAGTTCTACGAGCATTAAAAACATTTTTAAGACATTGTATTAACGCTATTGCTTGGTTACAAGGACAATATTCAAGAATTTTCCACTAACAAACTAATCCACTAATTTTCCACTAGTTGCACTAACTATTTTAAAATAACGTTATATGTGATATCTAACATTAAAAAAGTTCTACTAACATTACTGCAACAACATTTTTGAAAACTTTAAAAGAACATTAGGCAACGTTCTGAAATAATTCCCTGTTATTCTGGTAAGTGGCAGGCAACTGAAAGCAGTTTTTAAGTTTTAAACCATTAAAATAAAATGAAAGTGTTTATAGATATGTTATCAAACTTAATGGAAGATGTCTGTAGTAAATGTTCTGAAATACATCAGAGGTTACAAAGCTTACTTGAGAGGAACAGATACATCCAATACAAATGCACTTGAGATTAAATTGTAAAAGTGTCTGAGAGAAAGTCTAGCATCATTTGTTTACTGCACATGCGGCACGTAACCCACGTGCAGATTTTTCAAAGATCTGGTATGTTCTATCAAAACACATTTCTAAATCTTGTCAAAGCTTGGCAAATATTCTATTATACCCACGGCAATGAGAACAAGGGCTTCACTTCTGATACAGATGCTGTTTAATCTGAAACAGATGCTATTGCTGTCTAAATGAAACTTTAAAATAGCTGATGCAGATTATGACTTAAACCTGTTGGGTTTAAACATAACTTTTCCATGAGAAACTGCAGTATTGTTACACAGTAGACACTACAACTGTTCCAGCTCAATAGTTCTTGCATTTTTCCTTGCATTGCATTGTTCTTGCAGTAAAAAACGTTGCATGTAATTCTGGATTAATTTCTCAAAGTTATGTGGAACCTGGTCTGAGAACCGAAAAAACGAGGTGTAAAAGATCCACATGGTTTATGGTTTGCCAAAGTCTGCTGTGATTTATCACTTTCACAGTCACATTTTAGTTTTAATGTGGACCTGTTTTTCACATTTTTTGGTTCTCCCAGAACCTTTGCCAAACGAAACCGGACTCACGTCACGGGTGAAGCCATACGTTCTTCATATGATTCTCTTCATGACTAGATAACAACAATCACGGTGGAATCTGAGCAATGCTTAATCATAACAAACACAAAACAGCTCTGGGCTATAAAATCATAAGGTTTCTTTATATGTTGGCCAGCGATAGTATACCGTGAAAATAAAACTGCCGACATTCAATGACGCCACTGGATGTGCTGTTGATGAGAGAGAATAACTCACTAGATCAGTGGGCAGATTTGAGACTGGACACTGTGTTCTTAGATGTACATGAGCCCCAAATCTGGAAACACAAACAGGTGGAGTCACCAGCCTTCAGGCATGAAACTACATGCACTATCTGGGCTCTGACATGCACTTCTGTCAAAAAAAAACAGCTATTGTTTGTGCATGTGCCAATGATGGACAAGAAGAACCCTGAGATCTTCTATGTTTGGTCAACTAGCTGAAAACATTGAGGGCAACTTTAATGTCCACTTTTGTACTGTTTGAATCATAATCTGAAAATTTCCCACCCAGCTAACAGGGAACATTCTCAGAATATTGGCTAACGTTCTCTAAAAGTTCTCTCAAAGTTATCAAAAAACGTTCTTGTATAAAAAACTAATATTGATATTTGATTAATTGATTGTTTTTGATACCTCTCATAAAGCCGGTTCCTCTGAAGGTTCTCACTGACCACATTTATTGATCTGGCAGATACTTTCATCCAAAGAGACTCTCAGCGTGTTTCAGGTATACATTTCACTAGCATGTGCATTTGACCTTGACCTTGACATAGTCAGGATAACTCTACCATCTAAACCAGCTGATCTACAAGAACTGTAAACCTTCAAGCGGAACATCACCTGCTAAAGCTCTTTATAAATTGTAATGGCAGATGTTGTCTCTTCTTATACTTCTGAAAAATTAGATTATAGATTTAAATTTATGCACTTGTCAGAAGCTTTTATCCGACTTGCAGTAAATTCAAGGTATACAATTAATCGTCGCAATGTTAAGTATTGAAAAACACCTCTGTTTTCAGTTATGCATGAATATTACCCTAAGAACACACGTTCTTCTGAGGGCTTAACTCACTGGAGTTAGACGGTTTTTCTCAAGAAATCTTTCTGCATCAGAGTTCTGTTCTAACATCGGCTCACTGCATGCAGAGTTCGATACACACTTCAGCTGTATGGCTGTGTTTACATTTGGGCTCCTGCAGGGACCATAGCAATGAGACAGATGATATAACTGTCACTGTCTGTTTCAGAGCAGATAAATCAGCCAGAGATTTCTCCTTATGAGAGACGAGAGGAAACACAGAGCCAATGAGGTACACAGACGTTTAACAGTCTGCTGAATTTGACAAATAATTTTCACATTTTCCATAAAATGAAGTTTTTCGTACATTTTCAACAGCAAACCTTAATGTAGCTTTCAAGCTAACTGGGAGTGTTTTTAGAACATTGGCCAACATTCTCTTATGTTCTTGAAGTACTGTTAGTGGAACTTTTTCTTATATATCATGTATATCAAAAATGTTATTCTTAATAACATTAGTAGAACATTTTACATTTTTAGAACTGTTCTCATAACCAAGCAATAATGTTACTAGATAGTCTAAAATAACTGGACGTTTTGAACGTTCCTAGAACCTTTTTAAATGTTTTGTTTTATTTTGTGCAAATACTAAACATCTACTGTGCAACCTTACAGGAAACATCAAGTGTCATTTGTTCTGATGGAAATCATAAAGTTGAAAAGTACAAAAACACTAAAATGTTTATATTTATGCAGTCACACACAAACTCACACTAACACGTCTACACAGAGACAATCAGAGTGTGTACGTGACACGGTTACTTTAACAGAAGCACTGCCTGAAAAGATTCCAGGTTTGTGGAATTTATTCTGCGTTCCTTGAATACGGCTGTCAGTATGACAGAATGTTGACAGGCCTAAATAAACTGGGCCATAAAACATGGAACAGCCTCTGTTTGCGTTCTTAAACTGCTGGTCTCACAAGCTGCTTTCAGTATAAGACCAGCGCTCTGATAAAAAGGCTTTTAATTGAAACCCAACCGTAGCCAATATCGTTCCACTCTGTGCTGCAATGCGATGTTGGGTTTTAATTGGTCAGAATTTGTGACATCCCATAATAACACAACTATACATCCCAGCAATGTGTCGTCAACACCCCACATCTGACTTGCACATCAAAGCAATAAATCCAGTTTCTGTGAAAGTTCTGAATAAGTGGTTTTAAACATAAAGCAAATTAATTCATAAATAAAGCTTTTTATAAACAGCACATAGATGTGCACCGTGACTGAATTAATAATTTGCTTGTTTTTACAAACTAAGTGACAAGTGTGTTTTGTTCATGCTACAGACCCTGTCAATAGAACCTGGAACAGATCCTGTCACTGAATCTGGAACATTTTTCTGATTGGCTTCTGAGAACTGAATTATTTATGTATTTTCTACTGAACTTGAAAAATCTATAGCATTACATCACCTGTTACTGTGTATATCCTGATATGGTATGAAACCAGTTTTTTGATTAAAGAAACCTTTTATGAAATTAAATCTCTTGCTACATATTTCACAGATGACCTTACCAGTAAACTGTGACCGCTACAAATCCAGCTCTGTTAATGAGGTTAACTCACACTGGGTTGTTTGTGTGTGTGTGTGTGTGTGTGTGTGTGTGTCTAGTAAACTCTATGGGAATTGGGCAGGTGGTTAGACTGCATACTGTGAGAGCTCAGGGGTTAAGAGGAGGCAGAAGGAATGAAAGGGAAAAATGTAGGAAAACCAGGTCTTTCCATCCAATCACTGGGACATATAGTGATTTATGATTCCTGGGGTTACTGGCAATTAAGCGCTTTTTGTGTTACTTACTGTTTCACATTAATTGCATGAAATAAATCAATCTTTGGTTCAAAAGACTGATAAATCAATGTTCAGCCACCAGCCATTTGATCAATAACTCAGCCAATACCACACAATTATTATTTAGAAGACTCTTGAGTTAAATCTGGCTGTATGTCCATATGACACAAAAAATACACATATATGTAAAACCCAGCCAAAACCCACAAAATGAGTTAAAGCAGAAACCCTATTTTCCTGTTTCACCCTATTTTTTTTTTTATCTGTCTGTTTGACAAGCTGTTTTTTTTTATGGAAAACCCACAGTTGGAATGACATATGAGGGAGTAAAATCTCTATAGTATTTTAAACATGTAGGGACAGCATATATACACACGCAAGAGTTTTCCATACACAAAGAAAGAAAGAAAGAAAGAAAGAAAGAAAGAAAGAAAGAAAGAAAGAAAGAAAGAAAGAAAGAAAGACACTGATTGGCTAAATGCACAAGAACTTAAACAAATATGAATGCCACATAAAGTACATGGGAAGCAAAGACAACCAACCAGCTAACTTTCTCCAAGATAACACTCGTGTGGACATCACAGCAGACTGAAATCCCTGAACAATCAAACATCTGATGAAGCAATCATCCTTAATCTGACTGTTTAGATGTTTAGATGATCTGAGACTAATAAAAGAAGCAAAAAGATATTTGAGGACATCCTGTCAATAAAACAGCAAGGGAACTAAAGATTTATATCCAAAAGTCAACTAAAAAAGCCTTTCAACCATGACTATGATAATGATTTACTTCTATTTGTTGAAGCTTTTTAAACAAACAATCAATCAATGACAGAGCAGATGTCATACTTTCCCACAGCATCTTTTCTGCTAATTATATAATTACGTATTTTTCTCATACACAGCAAAGAGAAAAGTGTGTGTATGTATAAAGCAACTGCATGAAGACGTGTGTGAACTTATATACGCAAAGCTACAGTAAGTAAATTATGACTTTAAAGGCTGTTTACTCTCAATGTAAACCTCATTTCATCATATGGTGCTATGAAAACACACAAGCATAAATAGTTCCATGGTCAGAGATTCAGAAACGTGTTACTCGGCCTGTTCCATAAGCTTCCGTCACAAATGCAGAGAAGATTAATGACTGTTGAGAGGTCTCTGTTTTTTTAATGCATTTCGCATGTAAAATGAGCAACCGTGTCCCGCTCCAGTCTCACCCCCCACACCTTTAATAACAGCCTCTGTATTTCACTGACACCTTCACAAAACAACCTAAAATGAAGCTGAGCCAAATGAAGTTAAGATCAAATCTGTTTTAAGATTTTAAGCTCAAAGCAACTCCTGAGAAATAAATTCAATAATGGAATAAGCAAACAATTGGACGAGCCATAATACAAAATTACACCTCTTATAGAGAGAGAGAATACTTCTAAAAACTCTTTTATAGGGTAAAATACATTTCTAAGTCTATTGCTATTTGTGAAGCCCCAGCTAACACAAAACATTCTCTGAACATTGGCTAATGTTCTCTAAAGGTTTCCTTAGTTACCGAAAACATTCTTGCAGTAACAATAGCATAATGTTTTTTATCATATATACATCACATTTTAAAAATGTTATAGAATGTAAACATTTTTTGAATAACATTCTTATAACCAAGCAATCTTTACTAGAACATGGAGGTTTTAAACATTCCTATAATTTTTTAAATACCATTTTTACGTTTGATTACTTAGTGGAAACATTATGAAAATGTTCTAACAACCTAAAATTGATAGCTTTAGGTTGTTAGAACATTAGAACAGCTCTGTGTGGTCTCTGAAGGGAAGAAAAAAACTATGGATTAAGTTTAGACAGCAGACCCTCAAACTCATTAAACAGCATCTGATCACGGTGGGCAAAAGAGATTAATTAAATCAAAGAGGAAAAAGAAAGAAGATAAATAGACGAGGAGAGTGTGTCAGGGAAATAATAAAAGCGGATATAAAGAAAGAGAGTGGGAGACCCTCATCAGTCATCTGGTGCTGACCGGTTTGACTTTGATTGACAGCTGTCAAGCTGTTCCGTCTTGCGCCTGCTGGAAAATTGAGGAAACACGTAAGTCTGTCAAGAGGGGTCTTACATGTGTGCATGTGCGTATGTGCACTGCTGTCTTTGTGGTAGTTAGTGGTAGTGTTGTTCAAAGTTCGAGGATGAGACTAATTCGCCTTCAACCAAGTGACAGGTCATAAATTTGTGCCAAAACACTGTACAGTTTGATTGGATGTATGACCTCAAATTTCATCACAAAAGATACAAGAAGTCTTTTATTCTCCATTTTGAAAGTTGATAAGCTGTTTTATTTGCTATCCTAACTAAATACTGTTATACCTTTAAGAGTGCAGTAGGCAATTTAATGCTAATGAGAGAGGTTAGCAATAGCAAGCTAGGTTCACATCATGCAGTGATGAGACGAAACATTTTATAGGCCTCCGCTTCCACAGAAGATGCATATTTATATAAATACATTCAGAGCACTTGCTAATTGCTATCAAGTTGTGTAGAAACTTAGAAACCAGCAAGACAGAAAATGTTTCTGGAAATATATTTTTTTCCTGTACAGTAGCATGACCCCATCAAAACAAACATGTAACCCATCTGTGAGTCACGCATCATGAGTTGAGAAGCGCTGCTATAATACGCTGATGTTATTGTTCATTTAACGTTTGTTTACAGTAAAACGTCCAGCCAATAACGTAACATAAAACAAGCCTTTAAAGTCACGGTAGCTTAATAATTGCTTTTAAATTGCATCACAGCTGCATTACAAAAAAGTTTGTTGCCCCTGCTTGCTTGAATCCTCCACAGAGTTCTAGATCTTCGCTGTGAAGATCTTCGCGGTTTCCCTGCGTTCTGTGAGCAGAACCAAAGTCTAATTTGCTTGAGATGGTTGAGGTCTGCTGGAGACAGTGCTGAATGAATGCCTCATTAACTCCTGCATAAACACTCAGCAAGCTTGTGATGGGGGAAATTAATTTATGCAGTTTTATGCCAGACATAACATCAAACTCAAAGCCGGGAAAATTATAAGAGGCTGTAAAAAAGGAGGAAAGGAAGTTGAAAAAAGAAAAAGGGGGAAATGTGGAAAGACTGACCTAAGCTCCTCGCTTCATACGAGAACAAGTGACGTTCTCAAAACGAACTGAAACCCAAGTCACAGATGCCCTTGTCACAGTGTCCAGCATCAACAGCGAAAACTGAACCCTAATTCTTCTTTTGGATGGATGAAGTGGGCTGACGTTCCCCCCCCGTGAGGTGTGTGAGGTCACATGGGAGTTGATGTAATCACACTGAACTGCAGTACATTAGCCGAGGCTGGTTTGGTGTGTGTGTGTGTGTGTGTGTGTTTGGCCACCAAAGCAAGTTTTTTGCTTAGTTACTGAAGTTTTAAAGCTGAGAAACACATTAAAACCACTGAATCAGAGGTTAATGACCTGGCAAATAACATTTAGTCATAGTTTGTTTATTTAACGTTTAGTCAAAGTTTATTATTGTAATTAAATGTAATCGATTTTAAATCCCCAGCTAACAAATTTAGGTTGTAAGAATGTTTCCTTAACAGTTCCATTAAGTAACAAAGGTTACAAATGTTTCAATGTTCAATGTTCTGAGAACAGTCCAGTTTTATAGACATTGTATTAACAATATTGCTTGATTACACAAACTGTATTCAAACTTTTTTAAGTGTGTAACATTTTTAAAACATTCAGCTATAAACTTAAAAATAACATTGTTGATATGATATATAATGTTAAAAAGCTTTCTACAAACATTATCTTAAAGGTTACTGCAGACTTTTTGGATAATGTTGAGAGAACTTTTGGAAAACGTTAACCAACATTCCGAGAGAACAGTCTGGGGAACGGCGTGGGGTCGCCTGAGAGTTGATGTAATCAAAATTAACTTTGCAGTACATTAGCTGAGGCAGGTTTGCTGTGTGTGTTTGGCCACCAAAGCAAGTTTCTAGGTTGGTGTGCGGTGCTGTACGGCTGAGTGATGCATTTTAACCACTCGAGCTGAGGTTAATGACCTGGCAAATAACATTTAGTCATAGTTTATTTATTTGGTGTAATTAAATGTAATGGATTTTGAAAACAGAGCCGAAAACCGAAATTACATCAAGTGCCTCTGTCACACAAACGTTAATAATTGATCGATAATTTGTTGAAATCATGTTTTTCCAACATGTTTGCCATAATAAAGCAATCAAAAAATGTTCACAGTGGGGCAGTGGGACGTAATACACATGCCAACTCCAATTAAACAATTGTTTTATAACAATCTCACTATTTATAAATATTTTCATGAGTTATAGGTGTGAAACTGACGCTAGGCAACCTTGTATGGTAGTTTAAGCCAGCTATGCAAAGACTTGTTATATGACAAACTACATACTTCCACCTCACGGTTCAGCAGGTTAAATTAGATGGACAGGAAGCCTAAAGAGAGCCGTGGGGGTGTTTGCATTGCTGTGTGTATTGGCTGCTGTTGGTGAAGAGCGATAGACTCCCACAGTGCCAACATTATCAGTGTTGATTTGGGGTTATGATGTCTGAGCACTTCAATCACTAGTGTTTATTCTCTTCCTGAAGCAGAGGAAAGGTGAAGAGCCGGAACAACACGCGTTACCACCAAGACTAACATCGCGAAGAGCAGCCGTGACATCAGGCCGGCTCAGAATGAAGAACTTCACCATCAGAATCAACCTTTCCTCAAATGTAATCAAAATGAATAAAAACTGTGGGGCAGTGCAGACCCAGCGAACAGGGAACGTTCTCAAAACGTTGCTCTAATCGTCTCTCTGTTATCACAAATGTTAATGCTAGTAGAAATATCACAATACTAGCATTATTATCACAATAATGCTAGTAGAAATTTTTTAATGTTAAACATCACATGTCTTACAAAATATGATTCTTAAATTGTTAGTGGAATGTTGTAAAAACATTACAGAATTTACAAGACCAAGCAAACTTTCCTTTTTTAACATTTTTGTTACCTAAGAGAAACATTAGGGAAACGTTCTCACAACCTAAAATTGTTATCTGGGGACCAGTTTCCTGGGCACAGATTCATTCTCGTCAGGAATTTAAGTTCTCAATTCTCCAAGTCTTATATGCAGAATAATCCAGTGCAAAGATTAATTTGTGGCTAGGCAACCAGACCCTTTCATCTTCAGATGAATTGTGAATCTCCGAGCCCTGAACTTCACCTTTCCAAAGAGTATTCCCATGTTAATATGCGTCTAATGTAAATGGAATCCAAGATCTGATTTCTGAACAGCACAGACATCCCTTCATTATGAAGTAATAGCGAGCGTTCGCCATGTTTCCGGGCAAACGACAAAGCCTGGACTTTGGAAGCCTTCCAAACTGAAGGCTCTGACTCATACTTTATCTCCTTCTCAATGTCACTAAATATGATTTATAATGCATTAATTATATTTGCTAAAATCATGGCTTCTCATAAGTTAATAATCAGCCATGGAAGACCCAAGGTCATCATCTCTCACGAGTCATTTTTTCCTTCGCCCCGGCTAAGCTCCGAGAGGAAAGCGACAAGGTTAATTACTCTCCCGACCACAAACAGAGCTAAACGAGGCTTAAAATTGCCAAATCACATAATGTTACCAGGCATATACCAAAAAGCATATACCATATTCCAAATATAAATAAATAATTAAGAATAATTAAAAGTTAATGAACAGAATCAAATATTATTTGTACGGCTGCTACATTTGAACCCCAAAAGCATAATTATAATCACAGGCGAGGATGAAAAAGAAAGAAAAAAGAAATATCAGGAAACATAAACATGAAAGCGATTGGTAAGAGACAGA
>JAZGTK010006907.1:0-20091 GCA_036877625.1 Ambastaia sidthimunki | reverse complement strand
ACAATACAATACTGTTCTAGGCTTACTTGTATTAGAGTCTTGGAAACTGAGCCAAGTTGGAGATTTTTGTAGTGTGTAGTTTGGGACAGAGAGCTTTTATAATACAGAGTCTCTCAACAGGTAGATATAGCTCGACAGCTAGCTCTGCTCGGCTGTTCTTATTGTGCCATTGTTTTTGAATCCTGGAATACAGTAATGAGACATATAGTTTACAGATGTAAACCTGTGAGAACATAAACATGGAAGTATGGTCCCCAATAGACAGACACAACATTGTATATAGTTTCCCTCTTCCATTGCTCACCTGTCCATTTCCATCTCCCGACATCTTCAGAAGGCTCAGTAGTGCATCTACCCCTACATCTGCGTACTGTATACACACAGGAGACATGTTCACGTTCATATCTGGGTCTATGTTCTGCAGCCAGTGTAGACAGCTGCCTGACTGCTTGCTTCTTCTCTTGACTCCCCTGAGACTTCTTCGTCTGCCACACTTCTCTCGAGAAAGTGATTGATGAGAAGCCATTTCCTTACTTCTACCTTGCAGGCAGCACCCGGCTTTCCTCCACTGGTGTACTATGTGAAGTACTCATCTCTGAGGGATGGGTTTCTCTTTAAGCCATCAAATGAAGCATCCATGCACTGGACGTTCTGCTCATGTACTGCTCATGTTCTGCTCATGAATACAGCTGCTGCTGTGGACCAGACCAAAACCTGACACTGCTGTGGATGAGTGAAGGCTCGTCTAGTCAACCTATGTGAGCCTGGGAAAGAGGGGATGGGGGAAGTATGTGTGCTAAAAGCATTAAGATACCTTCTGTGCTTTACAAGATGAGGTTTGTCTAGTTTGGATGCATGTAAGTCATGCAGAGTAGGAGACCCAAATGCAAGCACAGTGTCTGAGAAAAGCACATGTAGGGGAACCTAGAGAAAGATGTCCCGCATAAGAGCAATGAGCATATAATGATAAATTGTATGATATTTAAATATTATTTAAATAGGTATAAGAGTTATTTAGGTATTAGAGATATTTAGAGTTTAGAATGTACAGGGTGAAATATTATTAGGGGAAATGTATGTAAACATTTGCTAATATAGTTATTATAGCAAGAAAAAGAAATATCACATTACAAGGTTATCTTGCCCCAGTATTTTTACTAATACTTATTCCAGCTGTCATTTGAATTATACAAAATATATAAAGTCTAGACTTAAATCTCTGTATCCTAGCATTCACCTAATGCTATACCTAAACACACTTCTAAACAATGAGAGTAGCATGTACCACTGAAATACTACTAACGCAGCAGCTGGGCAACAGTGCTACGTCATCAACTACTTTTTGATTGTAGCATTGCAACAACAAAGGAAAAAACCACCTACAGGAACTGCAGCAGATATTATAAGATGGACCTCAATAGACACCTACTTAATAATTTTACAGTTTGGGTAATAGCAATTAATGTTGTCTTAACATTACATTTTGTGTCAAATATATCTCATTGAACTAATGAATAACATTTATTATCTATTTACTATCTATAATCAATTTTTTTACAGTTTTCAATGAAAAATATTCTTCACTGCTAGACGTTGTTAATTTAATATGCAATTTAATATGATTTATACAGTTAGCATTGATATTGTGCTGACGGTCTGTAGACAGAGTAGAACTGGCAAGCTGATCATGTACTTAAATGACTTCTGTAAAGCTGCTTTAAAATAACACACATTGGAAAAATTGCTATAGAAACAACATTAAAAAAATACTAACATCAAATCTAACATCACTGTTCAGAATCAGAAAGGGCTTTATTACCAAGTGTGCTTGCACGCAAAAGGAATTGTCTTTGGTTATAGAAGCTTCTAGTACACACTTTCAAGTCAATGTAAAAACATATGATAATAACATTACAGAGCAGAGAATGAAAATGAAAAAGTGTATATATAGACATTCGTACAAAAATAGAAATAATAAAAATATAAGAGACATTGTACAGGGTAATATACTCTGTGGATTTACATATTTACAGTTGTTATGTATACCTGTGCAAGGAGGCAATGTACAGAAGTGATGATTTATACACTAAATTTTAACAAGTAGGAATTAATTTACATATATGAAATGTCATTATGTACATGGTGGGAGTAGAGTTAGACAGTGGAATATTGCACTTGTGGAGCAGTTAACTGTTTAAGAGGGAGATGGCCTGGGGGAAAAAGCTACTTCTGTGCCTGAAAGTTCTGGTATTCAGTGCTCTGAAGCGCCGGCCAGAGGGCAACAGTTCAAAGAAGCAATGTCCAGGGTGCATAGAGACTGTAATGATTTTTTCTGCCCTTTTCTTCACTCTAGAAGAGCACAGGTCCTGAAGAGTGGGCAAGGGAGCACCAATAATTCTTTCAGCCATTCGAACTGTTCGTTGTAGCCTTCATAGGTCTTATTTGGTAGCTGAGCTAAACCAGACAGTTATTGAAGTGCACAGAACAGATTCAATAACTGCTGAGTAGAACTGGGTCAGCAGCTCCTGTGGCAGGTTGAACTTTCTCAGCTGGCAAAGGAAGTACAACCTTTTCTGTGCTTTCTTTACAATGGAGTCAATATGGGACTCCCACTTCAGGTCCTGTGAGATGATGAAGACAGGAACCTAAAGGACTCCACAGTGGCTAGTGTCATTCAGGATGGTGAGGGGAGGGAAGTGATGGGATTTTGTATTCAAATTTTATTTGTCACATACATAATCGTACACAGTATGATATGCAGTGAAATGCTTGCAGTGAAATGCTTATTCCAATCAAATGTAAGCAATTTTTAATTACATTTCATTATTTAATTAAAATGGCATTTTAAAATATAAAATCAAATATTTTCTTCACAATTATGCAGCAAGATAACATGCAGCAAGAAACACAGCAGTATAGTGCTTAAATCAAGTGCTTAAGGTCAGTAAACCTTATACAACTTTTTTACTTTTTAACACATACCATGATAAGAGAAGATAAAGGTTTCTTCTTGCTCCTCATAACAGCTATACTGCTGTTTATTAATAATAAACTTAAATAAAGTCATAATGAATAAAGCCTCATTTTAGCACAAGATAGGTGACTAACAAGGTTTTCTGTTCTAGACTACCTACATTTTGTTTATTGAGTCGGAAGTCGCAACGTTCCATTTTAAGATACGTGCCGATAATGTGGAAAAACAATGAAAAAAACAATTTTTCTTTTTTTTTTAAGCTAATTTCAAAGAACTACGGAGCCCCCCAGGGGACATAAAAAACAGCTAGGAAAAAAACGTACGTACTTTTGCGAGATCTCGCAATACTTTTTACAGTGTGTTGAGTTTCTGTTGCGCTGTGGAGGTTCAACGTTAATGAGGTGGCAGGAAGCCCATAAGTTGTTACCAAGGTGCGGTCAAGTTATTCTGTTTACCCTTGGTTGCGGTGGTGTTTTTTACATAGTGTTTGCTTAAAATACAGAATGTGTAAGTGCAAATAGCACGCCTTGTTGGTATAGACTATTTATACTACAAAAGACAGCAGCTAAATAACTGCTCTACTGGCGTGTATGGAAAAGCGCGTGTCACAGTTATTTTTGACGCGTTGACGCACGTTCGAATCCGCCTTTTGCTGAGGTTTTTTTTTCTCCTTTTTCAAATGTCATAATATATCGAAAAGGCATTTATTTTTTAATGACAATTAAGGACATAATCGAAAGAAAGTATCGGATGTGGTTAGGGTAGGTGTAGGGAGGGCTTATTGTTCCGAACAGGTGGCATCTATTTAATAATTTTAATTAGCATTTGCACGCAATATGTCATTATTGTACACTGTTTTATAATGTAGTACAATACTGAGGTGCAGATAATTGCCACTATTTGCAATAAGTAGTATAAATAGCAGAAAATCCTGCTATTTTAACAGTGTAAATAGCATTTTACGCTATTTGCAAAGAAAATACTTTTTTCAATTTTGAAATTTGCGACTTCCGACTCATTTCGCCAGATCGGGTCACATATAAATATTTAAATGAACTCCAAGAGTCTTGCTGCATACTTGTTTGCTTTTCATTTACTCCTCTGCTTTTTATGTCCTGACTTGGCATAGCCGCCTGTGCCCATCAAAGACTTTGAACACAATTGATGTGTGCTCAGCATCTGATGCGATGCCCCTGCACTGGGTAAAACAACAGCCTGTGTAATGTTGCACAACAACATTTGACCCCATTTAAAAACTTGATACCAATTAAGTAGGATTTTGCACATAAATATTTTAGCAGGTTCTATCTCTCTCTCTTTTCCTCTTGCTCAGTCCCACACTGCATTCTCACTGTGGAAAGAGACTGCTTAATGAAGTACTCACTTCGATGAAAGTGGAGCAGACAAATGTCTATATCCCATTTTTATCATCTTCTTTAAGTCAGTCATTTCTAAATTTGATATTTATATTGTGGCAATTGATTTTATATGTATTTGCCCATCATCTAAGCGATATGCTCGTTTAACTTAAAAGTCTTATTTTAATGAAAGAACTGATCAAGAACAACAGCATTAATGACAATAAATGCCCAATTGACAGTGAAACGTATATTGAGATGAAGGTATGACGTGGAAAGAAACATGAAAGAGCAAAGATAAGATATGATTAATGGGAGAGGGACTCATGTGAAGTTTATGTGAAGAAACACGAGTCGATATGTGTATGTGTGTGTACATGTGTGTTTGTCTGCGTTACATGCTTGGTTGCTGTTTTCTTTTGCTTGAGCTCTATCAGTGGGGGATAGTTGTTGGCTTCTTTGAAGAGAGCTCCAGTTTCTGTGAAATCAGATTCTCTATTCCCCTTGCTCCTCTCTGCAATGCCAGAGAAAACACATAAAGGCACACACCCCATCTTTAAGGCTTGGCTTCTACAAACACTAAAGAGCATGTCTCTCAATACCCTCTGTCTGTTTTCATTCTGCTCTGTCTGTCTGCTCTGTCTGTCTGTCTGTCTGTCTATCTACATGTGTAATTACAGATAACACAATAGTGCATAAATGAAAGAGTGACACTAACAATGACAGGGTCATGGATTTGATTCCCTATGCTGTTGCTTTGGACATGTGTCCATCTAATAAAGTTGTAGTCATTACAAGAAGTTACTTACCAAGTGCATCAACTAGTTGACTAGTAATTTAGTTCTGGCTCCAGCTGACATGTGACTGACAGGTCTGTGTTGACTAATTATGGATCACATGACTTCTTATACATGTTCTATACAGGGTGACAGAGAACAAAAAAACTCTGTTGACAACCTGCACCCCAGTGTAACTGTATGATAATGGTTTTGTATAGTGCCTATAATGGACAAATACATTTAGAATTACTTTAGTGAAAACATCAAACCAGAACATTTAATTTAGAGTGTATCATGAAGTATAATCTGACAAAATTTACAAGCGAATGGGGCACAATTCATGACAATGCAAACAGCATGAATCTGGTAATAAGTTATTAATTTCTCAGGTACATCACTTCAGACATTCACATCACTTGCTGACATTGTCAGAAACAGCAAAGACCACTGACGCTGCATGGTGTATTAAAACCTAATGATTACTTAATTTCAAACTTCTGAATCTATACTTGTAACTGCAGAATTATTTATTATAATTTAATTAAAAGCAATTCTACAACATGAGCTTTATCACAGCCTACACATCACACTTGACTACCTTTATGTAGATATATTATAGCCCCTTCGCCCTTTACCCAGACTTCCACCCTCCCTCTCCTCCAGCTTAAGGAGGAGGCCACAGGGTGGAGGGCATGCCAAGCTGGTCGACACTTTTAAGCAAAGATTAAAGCTCTTCCTTTTTAATCAGTTACTTGGCAATGTACTAAGCCTTTCCTTCTCTGCCACTGCCACAGATCAATTTTTAATGCTTAACTGTGCACAGTGCAGCCGAAAAGCAGTATTTACAAAGAGTCTATTTACAAATATTTGTGTGCGGAAAATCTGTACGGGGCACAATTGATCAATCTTAAAGAATTTTGAATTAATCTTCTGTCATGCACTACGACCTCAGAGTATTACTCTGTGAGTGTGCCAACCATGTGATGCAATTTTATACATGAGTATATATTTTTCTTTGTTCCTTTCTTTATTTTCAAATAGCGCAACAGAGTGTGGTAAACTGAAAAACACCTGATTCCAGTGTGCAGCTTTCTTTTTTATTTAAGCAAACTGCTCTACTCTGAATTTAGATTTGTAAAAAAAAAACCAGTGTATGTATGCCCTGTAATGATAAATTAATGAAGGAGTGTCATACTTTCAGATATGCATGTTTTTTGAAGAACTCATATTTGAACTGGAGAACTGAACATTTTGACTAGAAACTAGGGTACAGATGAGTTTGGAATCAGTGCTATAACTTTTCTTTTTAATTAATATACCTTATAAAATTAACTGCAAGTTATTACTTAAATATGCTTACATAAAATGTGTCAGATGTTACTTAAATATAGTCTTATAACACTATATGCATACCTTTGCATTACCCCAAACTTACCTCAACCAACATCTACTCAAGCACCATTCAGTCCGCAGCACTGCATTGATCTCCATGAATTGAGATCAATGCTTCATTACATGCAGTCATTCTGAGGTGAGTCACAACGGTGAAGAGATCAGCACCCTGTTGTTTAACCTCTGTCCTCTTTGTGCAAGATCTCTGTCAATGATGCTGAATTACAAAGGTCAGGAGAATTCAGATGTAGGCAACACACCACAAAGAGATGTGTTGAATACAAGCCCATTAAATAACTACAGTAATTTACTTGTATCAAGGGCGATTAACAAGGATACAGAATCACAAACATACCTCCCACCCCTTGGACAAGACACATTAAAGGTAAGATAGCTGGGATAATGGGGGTTCAGATATCTTTCAGAATGTGTTTTTGAATAGAAAGTGGTGTTTTTCAAAAGAAACGATCTTGACCTCAAAAGCATGTAAACATCAAAGTACAGCTAAAGATAATTGGGTTAATAGTGCTCTGTTTTTTGAGGGCAAATGTTTATTTATTAAAATAAACTATTGTTGCAGCAAGTTGAAAAATAATAAAACATGCTATCTTTTGTGATACTGTATTGAGTGTAGTTGTGAAACTGCAGAAAATTTATAAGCATTGACAAATTTAATCTATTTAATATTTGATACATCACATGCAGTATATGTCTTATATGCTCTTATGAGACTATATATGTTTTAAGCAGGTTGAATTCTACACAAGCTAACTGTGCTTAATCTCTCTGTCTCTATTTCTCTCACTCAACCTGTTCCTGTGGGAAATCAGTTATCCTAGCGGTGTTGTGTGGTTTTGACAGTTCTTGAAGCTTGGGCTGGGCCATACAACAAGACTTTCAGTGAGTGAATGTGTGCTTGTGTGTGTGCATTAGCCGTCGTAGCAGTTGTGTAAATGTGTGTGTGGGTGCTGTTACCAATTTGTAGTGTGTTTTGGCCTGGAAAGGTGACGGAACGACCTCTTGACAAACAGAGAAGCGGTGCTTCGATTTTCCATCCAGAGGCATTTGAAAACACATGGGTCTCTAAGCCGGCAAGTAGGCTGGAGGAGACTGGCGCTTACCAATAGAGTAATGCCTACAAAAAACATTACTGACCACCCTGACTACAACTCCTCCGGACAAATAACAAAAAATAGGGGTGCTGAAGTAGGATTTTAACTCTATGAGAGCTTCTTTTTTAGGAACAAATATTTATGTTACCTATCAAATAAAAAACAAAGGTAGCTGTGTAAAACATTAGATTGGATCTGTGACACTTAACACTTATGTAACATATGAAATGCATAATATTGTTTGGGGTTGTTCAAAATGAATTACTAATAAATTTTTAATTAATAAATGTATTATCATTATTATCTGTGGCACTACAGTATGTGACCTAAAGTAATAAAAAGTGGACAGTATGCAGTAAATGCATACATGTGTTAAATGCTGCTTATATTCTCTCTGCTTATATTCATGTGGCTTGTAAGATGATTCATGAATAGACATGAGCAGTTAGAGCTGATTTTTAGTGCTGATTTTTTTTAAATAATGACAGCAACCCCTATGTCTTGTGCTAATGTGTAAGTCGTTATTTTGGTTTTAATACATTTAATGGCAAAACACTTCACATTATCTACACATTCAACATCAGTTACCTCTTAAACAATGAATACAGATATTTACAGCTATAGATATGCAGAGGCACTAAACCCCATAACTATATATGGTATAGAAATGAATAAATAAACAATATTAAATGGAATTAATTTGCTAATGGGGCAATACTGTTTTCATTTGAGTGGTGTGTTTTGCCTCAAATCCTTTATAATTTCTGACCCTGATACACAAACTTTTCAAAATATACCATGCACACACCCACAAGTTTCAACAGCAAATAATACCAAATGACTGAATTATTCACACGTATGATTAGACTAATGATATGGCGCCACATATACACCATTTTGCTCCACACCTTGCTACACGCTCACACTCAACAAACACAGCTAAAGAGTAATGCGCAGCGTCACGCTTCTCAGCCACTATCAGCACTTAAAAGACCTCCAACTGCACAGGGGTGTCAAAACTAGAGGTGGGGTGCTGAACTCTCCCTCTTTCTGATGAGAGTTAAGGAGATCAGGTTGCCAGGTCTGTAGTTTTAAAGCCCTCTTTTCCCTCTGCACTCATCAGCTGGAAAACAACTCTTTCGGATAAGCACCAGTGATCAAACGCTGCTGTCTTCCAATGCGTGCCATCAGGACAGTTAGGCTAATAGGATTGTGAGCCCCCAGGTGAGCTGAGGGTCTTCTTTGAGTGGTAACGATTAGCCAACAGCTAATGTGTTTACTGACACAGAGAGACCTGGGGAGGTAATTCATAAGAGTCAAGAAGCTGTAAGGCAGACAGGTAACTTTCTCTAGTTGAAGCCATCAAATTATTCATGAAACAGCCCTTAAAGAGACATCATAATCATTTTTGTAGAAGATCTGTGCATTACTAATTAAATAATAGCTCACACAAAAATAAAAGTTGTGACATTATTTACTCATAATCATGTTGTTGCCAACCTGCATAATTAGCTACACAAAAAAAAAACACAATTAAAAAAATATATATTATAACACAGTTATAATTAATAGGGATTAAGGGTCTCGGCTTGTAAAACTGTAAAAGTAGTAGAGCATTGCGTTAGCAGCACAAAGGTTGTAGGTTCGATCCCAGGGAATACAAGAACTGATCAAATGTATACCTTGAATTCACTGTAAGTCGCTTTGGATAAAAGCCTCTGCCAAATGAATAAATGTAAATGGCACTGGTGCAGTTTATATAGGTCCAGGAGATGCATAAAGCGTTTATCCAATGGGCTCCCTGTCATTATGTAAGTGGGTCTTTCCATTGCCAGACACAACCTCAGTTCCTTTTTGGGCCAAAACAATAGGATTGTCTGTAGCCAAACAGCTTCAAAGTGAAGGTCTTGCATAAGACCTACAGCAGGGGGTAGGGGGGCAGTTGTGGCCTATGGGGTAAGTAAGCCGGGCTTGTAATCAGTAGGTTGCTGGTTCAATTCCAGCGCCAGCAGGTAACAACTGAAGTGCCCTTGAGCAAGGCACCTAACCCTCGACATAACATCTCCCACCCTCTCAGAACTGTTATGCCAGTGGGTAAAGCCAGGGGTTTTGCTCAAATATGTAAATGCCTTAGAAACAATTTGAGTTTTCTGTTTTTGACAGAAAGGGAGATGACAACTTGTCTGTTATTTTGTGATGTGATTATTTTCTGGATCCAAGCCTCTTCTTGTTTCAGGTAAGACTACAGCCATTTATGGGAACTATTTATTAATATCACACATTTAAGCTAAGCTTTTAAAAACTCATGGTGTGCACACATCCTGGACACCGATATTTTAACAGTCCTAAAAGATAAATCACTGTCTGGGCATCTGGGATTGTGGTATTGAGATAAAGGTTAGGATAGTGATTTTTTGTTAGCTTTACAGCACACTGTGAGTGTATATTAGTATTGTTTGTTGTTTATTTTTGGCATCTGATAGGTCATTTGGACCCATGAGTAGTAGCGTGTGATGTCAGACTTAACAAGTGAATAGAATCATTTGAAAAAGTTCAAGCATTAAATCAAGAAGTGTTCTTTTTGTTATATAAATAAAAGTTCACTCTTCCTCAATGGCAGCAGTAAGGAAACTGACTTCTTTGTTTAATTCTTTGTGAACCTCACTTTATGTTATGACTGTTATGTCCAGTTGTGCTACTTAAAGCAGCTTTTTCTCATGCACAAACGTACACATGCACACACGTACACCAAGCCACACACACTGAAAGTGAGAAAAATTTAATGCATGACAAGGCTCAATAGTTAGATACACATTAATTACATTGTGTGCTCTGCATGGTGAGTTTGCCTTAGTCAGTGACAGCCTGGCTCAGCGTTAATTGTTTTCAAATTGTTTTGGAAATGATATATGGCTAATAGCTTGTGTATGACGAAAAGAGTGTGTGTTAGTGTGTATGAAACCCACCTGTGCCTCTAGTGAGGGCTGCAGCATGACAAGTTTCACACCAAAGCTCCTCACGAATGTTTCCCAGATGGCACAGCTGGAGGAAGCATCGCTTGTCGATAGCTCTATAGATACTTTTTTCTTTTAATTTAGAATTACTAAAATTGGAAGGTCATAAGATGATGATATGTTAAAATATAATTATTATTCAAGTTTATATTATTTATAATCAGTAAATAAGACCCTGTATGTGTTTTCAAACTGCCATTGTTATTATTCTGTCCCAAATTAGACTCGGGTTTAAATGCAGTGTTGCAAACTTGGAGACAATTTAGCAACTTTTCAGACTCCCTTGGTGACATTTTTTTAAAAATGTGATAAGCGACAGCTAGTGATTTTTTAGACAAACTTTAGCTTCTTTCAGTAGACTGTAGTGCACATAGTATTATCCCAGACGGAGGCTGTGCGCTGTGTGAGGGAAACAAACAGGGAAGACGCTTCAAACTTTCTCGCTAATGATTATTTTCACATGTAGATATATCTGTAATCTCTGCACAAAAACTGGTGTTTTTGTCAGATTTGTAAATCAGGATTTTAAGCATTGCAGCAGCTATGTGACTTCTAAATGGCTGTTGGTTAACATGTAGTTTTAAGGGTTGTGTTCAGTCACTATATTTCATACTTTTCATGCCGATGCTAGAAATACAAAATACAACTATGACATGGTGTTGTCAGAGATGTGCACTACTTTCCCTTTAAAATACTTGGCAACACTGCTTAAATGGCATCTTTTCATTAGTTTTAGACTATATTAAATATACTATCTTTCTATTATTATTATTCTAGGATTATTATTCATTTATTTTATTCATTTGGCAGATGCTTTTATCCAAAGCAATGTACAGTGAATTCAAGGTATACATTTTTATCAGTACTTGTATTCCCTGGGATCCAACCCACAACCTTTGCGCTGCTAATGCAATGCTGTACCAGTTGAGTTACAGGAACACTTTTTATTATTATTATCATTACCTGACGAAATTACATTCTATCTTTGAGTTTTTCTTGAAATCTTGACATTTTCATGTCATGGGGTGAATATTTATTAAATACAGATAAAATAACATATTGTAACCTTTTAAATTTGTATTTAACTTTGCATGTGTTTAGCAAGGAGACAACAGTGTAGACATAAATTAAAACTTTGTATTTAGTTAATTTTTTTATTTATATTTCATTGACAATTTGTTACATGTATATACAAAACTTTATTTAAAAGGTATTCATCCACTATAACATGAAGTTTATAAAGATTTGAGGTCTATGAATTGCATACTCACCCCAGTAAACCGTATTACACCTACCACTGACACTAAAGACCACATTCCTGGCTTTCATATTTACAGTTTACGCCTCACTCTAAACTGCTTAAGTAATAGGGGATGTTTAGTCGACACTTTATCAGAATGAAAGAGTGGCAGTGCACCATTTGAAGCATAATCTATACCAGATTACACCCTCACTCAGAGCTCTTTATTGATGCTTTCCTGTGGAATTTGCCAGAAACAAACTGAACCCTGATTAAAACCATTTACCCAGAACTGTCAATTACAGCGTCAAAGTAGCCTAATGTAGACCAGACATTCTTCATAGTGTAGACATCTCCGCCTTCTCAGCCGACCAGGAATGCAACATGCTTCTGTCTAAGCTCTTATTAGACCCCTGTCTTGCAGGGGTCTGCCTGTTTAAGTGTGCAACTAATAAATTTATATTTACTGCCTTTGCATTGAGGTATGGTTAAATTATGGCACAATAAACCTGGCATCGTCTTCTAAAATGCTCTTTTCAGTGATGATGTTAAATGCTGTATCGTAAGCAATTTTCCAAAGTGGATTACAGATTTCTCATGCAGATTTTATTGCACATTATGATAACTTAACCACATTTAAATGTTCAACATAAAGGGGAAATATGTGGCCCTTAATATGCGATATTTCATCTTATAAGAAGCATTTTTACAAACCTGCCAAGTCGTAAGAGTTGTGGCACACATGTGGCAAAGGAGTCAGTAATGTTTACGAGGCTGGTTTTAATTATCTTTAAAAAACTAGTGGACTCTTCTGTCTCTAGGCCACATCAATCCATAATGTGTAGCATTTATACACACACACCTACAATACAAATGCATAGACACTTGCTTCGCTTTGCGCGCACACACACACACACACATAATATATAACTATATAATATATCACATTTAATTTAAAAGCAGGGATGTAGCATAAAAAACTGTAAATGAAGACTGCCGTGTTTTTATAGTATTTGACAACATAGACAAAAAGGCCAAGAATTATGTTTTTTCTTCCTTAACAACCATCATGGAAAGGTCAAATCAATGTACAGCTAAACACGCCTCATAAGCAATCCATGAAGAGTTTTGTTTTAAATAATAATGTTTTATAGATCACCTAAAGACATAACCACAGCATAGTGAAAAGATCTGATGTCTAGAGAATTGAAATGTGCAAATCCAATATGTAAGTGTGTTGGAGGTAATGAACTGCTGGCATTTTGTATAGAACTTTGTGACTACTGGACTGCTGAGAGCATACACACACACACACACACACACACACACACAAAGGACAGGACGCTTAGCTCTTGTGCTTCCTATTTAATTGCATGAAAACAAACAGATTAAATTGACAGACAGACAGATAAATAGATAGATAGAGGTGAAGAAACATAACCTAAAGACACACTGTAAAATTGCCCTCATTGCATCTTGTGAGCCAAACATATGCACGGCTACTGTTGCATGTCAAAACAATAATTCTTTCTCATCTTCCAATTGATTTCTGTATGGAGCTGATGAATGCCTTTTGCACAAAGCATCATATTTCAGTCAGGCTCAAAACTCCACTCTGTTTATGGTGAGCATAACAACCTTCTCTGAACAACATAGATATGGATTTCTTTTGATTGGCCTGTAGGGACCAGCCAGGTAGGACTATATAGATTTGACAATAATCACAAACAGCCTTCTGACCGAGAAGCCCTAGTGAAATCTATCTCCCTCTCTTTGTCTCTCTCCCCCCTAATACAATATGCCAAATTTGAATTAGTTCAGACAAGCCTGTTCATGATAGCTGGGATACAAAGAAAAGATCTATGTGTACACAACCCATAGAAAGCAGTTTAAAATATGCATTGCGCTTGCAAATGGCAATGTATGACACACAGCCCTGGCTGCCTGCCTGGCTCCTATTTAATGAATTGTCATTTGAGGGGAAATAAATTTTACTAACAAGACAAAGTCAATGTTTCCCTGTTTTACTACAATCAAAGTAGCATGGCTGACAACACCATGTCTCATCATCCTCCTACCTGCAGAAAGGATAAATAATGTACATACATCATAAATCTGCCAGAAAGGAGGAGCTCTATTAGTAGTGCTACCTCTCCAGGAGCAAGTGGATATATTTAGATAATTTCCACAGGTAATTTGTCAATGGAAGCATAGGAAAGCCACTGTCAAAAACTAAAATAAGAACTATAGCTGAGATCTCTCAATTATTACTTATAGGTAATGAGATTAGCTAATTTTTGTATAGTATACTCAGATGTGCTTTCTGTAGAGTTTCAGAGGAGGTCCCAGCAATGTCTTAAACTGTATCTCTACCATATGTCATTGATATATACTTTTAAAAATATACTATTTTTGGGTTCCACAATACACCTGCCGTTTCACATACTCAAGTGCAATTGAGTGTTTGCTGTATGAGAATACTTTTGTCAGTTTGCCTGTTATCAAACAGAACATATTTTCTTCATGGTTGTATATATCAGCATGAGCAGGCCCAGCCACTGCATCTGTGACTGGGAGTGCAGAGCGCTGTCAGGTGTTGCACCACCCTGTGCCAGCTGCAGCTGGAACCATCTGTGCTGGGAGTCTGATGATAGGATGAGACTGGAATGGTGTACCCCCAGACAACCCTGCACTCCCAGTCACAGATGCAGTGGCTGGGCCTGCTCATGCTGAACTGCACAACACAGCCACAGAGACAGTCAGTTATGCATTCTTTAACCATCACTAAAACACAAACATGTAAAGATCAGCTAACTCTAAGTAGCTTGACTGAAAAAAACGCCCTGACCGCTTTGGCTCAAAGTTCATGTTTACTATATATGTACATAATGCTACACTACGAACTCCTAAAGTAACATATAAATATTCAGGGTCAATTAAAGCTAACCAACAAAATGTTGACACAGACAGAGTTGTGCCTACATTATCAGACACATACTAAATGAAGTGTAAGTAATGCACTTGTTGAAATTAAGTGTGTGATATTGGATCGTTCAACAGTTTTGTCAGGACCCAGAATGGGGTATTGGATGAAGTTGGAATGAGCCCAAACTTTGATTTGAATTGTTGTACCTTGTACACCTCTATGCTGGAGTTAGGTCCAGAAGCCAACTACAATCATTGCTGCTGAGTTGCTTTGATTTTTACTAGTGATGAATGGGGCTAGAATGGATTTATTGAACATGACTACTGTTATAAGGAGGTTTACGTAAACATACTGTGCCTTAATGTCCTCCTAAATTTAGCTCCTCAAGTGCCATATTTAGTTACAAAATATGTGAATCCACTTTTGAGAGAATTTGACACTGTGTCTGGTTTGACGGGATAAGAAATGCCTTTGGTGTGAGCGGTGTCTAAATCTTATGCCTAGTCATGCAAATGTAATTAGCTCACAGCAGTGCTTGACGCACAGCAGGTGCACCTGTGAGTATATTGGAGCACCTGTAGAACATTGGCTTTTTAGTCTTCAGGAGCCATTTGTTGTTTTCGTGTCTCAGCTGTAAAGAACTTCAGAAAGTGCACAAAGTCTGTGTTCAGCTATAACATCCCACTGCTGTGAGTAGGCATGGAATAAAACTAACTAGTTTGAGTCATAAAATCATAGGACTATATGTAGTCTAGGTTAAAGAAATGTTTTTTTTTTTTTTTAGATGTAAACTGACAATGTGTATCTCATCACAGACAACACTGGGAAGACTGTTCCATAGTTTGGGTGCTAGGTGTGTAAATGATCTACCACCCACACTTGATTTTGAAATTCTAGGTATTATCAACTGGCCATAATTTTGAGATAAGAGTGAACATGAAGGACTGTAATGAGACAGGAGCTTGGTCAGGTACTGGGAAGCTAAACCATTCAGGGGTTTTAGTAGAATTTTGAAGTTAATATGATGCTTAATATGCAGCCAGTGCAGTGTTGACAAAAGCAGGCTAATATGGTCATACTTTTTCGTTCTCATATAAAATCTGATGCATTTTGGACCAGCTAGGGTTTTTGTACTAAACCTGCAGGGCAGGCACCCAGTAAGGCATAACAATAATCTAGACTTGATTTTATGAATTCATGAATTAAGTTTTTGGTGTTTGACATGAAGCATGTGTCATAGTTTTGATATATTTCTAAAATGAAAAAATAGCAATTCTTAGCTGATGCTAACCCAGATTCTTAGCTGATGAAGAAGGCTTTTATAAAGCATCCATCAGGTATTAAGCAGTTTACTTGTTACACTTGAAACATGGCATTTGGTCCAATAATTAAAATTTCTATTTTGTCTGAATTAAATAGCAGAAGATTGCTAGTCATCCAAGTTTTTATATCAACTATGCATTCTGTCAGTCTGGTGAATTTATGCCTACCATTGGCCTCAAACAAATATACAGCTAAGTATTGTCTGCATAGCGGTGAAAACTAACTCCATGTCTCTTAATAATTTACTCACAATAACAAATTGGAATCTGTCAGCTAAATATGATGTTACAATCACATGAGCAATAAGGGTTGTACTGCTGCCGCAGATAACAGGGTTTTGTTGGTAAATGCCCCCTGTGCCGATGAGTCGTAACTTGTTCCCTATCAAAAGCTACATTTTATGCTGCATTTCGTAACGTTAATGAGAATGTTTTTTGTTCAACAGGTTGTGAAGCATGTGTGTCAAACATGTTAAACCTGTTAAACCCCAGGTTAAGTGCTGCCAGCTTGTTACCCTTTCTGTGTGGCTCAGGCCTTCTCACCTTGGGTCCCACTTAAGGCCCACCAACAAGGGTTTTGTTGAATATTTCAGTGTTGGAGTTCCTGCAGGACAAATTGTTAGTGGGCTCATCCCCGCTATGGTTTTTGTGGCTGCCAATAAGCTCCTGACTCTGAAAAAGGCTCTGAGAATTTGGGATATGCTGGCTCTGTTGGTCTCTCTCTGTCCTGCCTAGACTTGGGCTCTGGATGTGTAAAAAGCTATTCTACATCCTTACTTTGACTATTTTTCATTCTCGACCGTGCATCTGGTCATTCTCAAAGCTTTCTGTCTGCCGTCATTTGCTATTCCAGTACAGGAAAGGCTTAACTTATTGTGTCCAATTTGTGCTCTTCAGACTTACATACTAGCAGTAGCCAGTAGCCGGTGGCTCAAGTCAGAGCAACATTCTTCCAGGGGATTGGCATCCTCTACGGCACTGACAAGAGCATGGTTTTGGTTCTAACTCCACTTACAGACTGCTTTGGTGTCTGTTTTACAAACATCCTCATTGTATTATTAAAATTTCCCAGATCCTCAGATTCTCAGATTCTCAGATTCCTTTACTCTGCTCAAGGAAGAGTATGCTTGCCAGTATGTTTTTGGTGGGAGTATCTGGCCTCTTGGCAATTTATATAGGGTTTCTTTATATCGCTGCAGCCAACATTTTTAAGTCTGGCAGAGTTGCAGAATCCCCTTGTGGTGAGGGGGATGATACAGGGTCCTCAGTCTTTACACCTTTTGGCTGGCAAAAGGGTTGGTGTGTTGGACAGTAGCAGCTGGCTCTTGTTTTACTGCTGTCTTCTGGTTTGTGTTGGAGTAGCCCCCTCAGTATAGAGTCTCACCTTCCTGAGGCTTCACCTCATCTTTTGCTAGCTTCCCTTGGGCTACAGGCTCCCTGGGTTGAGAATAGAGTGGTTCCTCTGCTACCCCAGAGATCCTTTAAGGGACAGTTTCAAGCAGTTGTACCTAGCTTCCTGCTAGCTCCCCTTTGAATGCTGGTACTCTGGGGTATAAACAGAGTAGCACCCTCACTATTGAGGGTCCTCCACTCCCCTTAAGACCCTCAGAAAGGGAAAAGGGTTACAGCTTCCTGGTAGTTGGGGCCTCTAGCTCCTCTTAGATGTTTTGATCCTCAGGGATAAATGAGGAGTAACACCCTTATGGCTATAGGTCCTCTGCGCTCTCTAGAGCAGGATGTAGGTAGAGCAGTACTCCACAACCCCAAGAGCTCAGCCTAGCCTTCATGCAACTGCCCTAATGGCATGCTTGGATGGCATGTTGACACTAGCCTGGGAGTCCTATGTTTGACTCTCATGTTAAACATACGGTTTTATGTTATTATTTCAGCAGGCCTGTGCCAAGGGTGTGAGCTGTGTAGCTGAGTAGCACCTTCACCACAGATTGTCCTTACTACAGAGGGTCCCTACTTCTTTGGTGACAGGCTGGCAGGACTATCCCTTTCATTAAGCTGACTCTCTCAAAGGCAACATCTGCCTTAAGAGCCATTTTTCGCAAGCTTTTACCCAGCTGGCTCAGTGGTGTGTGTTGTTGTTGAAAATAGCTTGGGACAATAGCTGGAGAGTCCCATGTCGAACACCTCCCTGTGTGTCTAGTGTAAACTTTTTTAACTGGGCCTTACATTAGGGCAGTGGCCCAAGAAAGGTCTTTTTGTCACCGGCAGTGCACAATTAGGGTGTTATTATAATATGCCTATAGTGATTGTTCTTTAACATGTGACCCTGTGGCAGCTGCTCCTCTCAGCATAGTTGGTATTGTGTTCCCTATAGCGTTAAACCAGATTCCCATGTAAGGGAATTTGTCTCGGTAATGTTATGTCGGTTATCTTTGCCATGCCTCAGTGGCACCTGTTTATGTCTCCTTCAGACAAAGAAGTTGATGACATGCTCTACAGGTGCCCTAATAACCTCGCAAGTGCACCTGATGTTCATCAAGCACTGCTGGGCCAATTAGGTTGGTGTGATTAGATTCATGACTAGACTCATGAGATTCAGACGCTGATAACACTGAAGGTATTTCCCAGAGCATCAAACCAGATGCAGTGTCTTGTTCCCTTTCTTAGGGAACCAAGGATACATACATAACCGAGAGATGTTTTCTAGCGAAAGTGGCCCACTAGAAAAGCAGTTAGTCTGAGTTGGCATTTGAGAAACAGTAAATATTATATGAACCACATGTCATGTTTTTTACCTCTGCTTGTAAGGTAAATCAGTGTCTTACACAAATAATTATACAAATAGGGTTGGGATGTTGTGTTTATTGGCATTTCTTTAAATCTTTTATGATGTAAAATACTTATAATTAAGGACTAGGATCTAGAAAAAAACTACATTGTATACCAAAATCTACAATATATTTTTTAAACACTTTAGTTTCTTTGGCCTTATGCCTAAGATCCATTAATGGCTGTTTAAATGCAGCTTCTAGCAAAATATACCTTCAGAAAGATCAGAGAAGTGCAGTCTATGGAAAAAAAATGGTCACTCTTGTGAGTTTTTGTACCAAAGTTTGCAGATACAATTGCAGAGGTATGACAAATGGAGAGTAATTGGCCTTTGAAAGGGTTAACTCATTTTTATTTCCATGTTTGAGCTGATGTGGGGACCCCAGAAGTCAAATCCTCAGCCTGACGGAGATTTGACTCCTAACTTCAAAATAATTTAAATTCTTTTTCACCTCACTCATGTGATGTTTATTCTTTTGCTCTCGACCTCACTGGAACAATGAGTTCCCATTCAGGAACTCGAGCTGCGTCGAAATGCTATGGGAACGCTATTTGCTTTTATGCACTCTGAAACACCTGTTGCAATCAATTGCGGGGCGTGACGTCACAGACGGGGTGACGTCATGACCAGGAAGCTATAAAACCGCACATGCTGCACAGCTCGGGTTAGCTTCTTTCATTCAGTGAAGCGCTCTATGTTGCATATTGTTTGTCAATTGTTTGTCTTTCCATGTTTAGAGTAGAAGCAGAAATGCCAAAAGTTCGGGGAAAGACTAGGGGCTCAAGCGAGCACTTTAGAGCGTGTGTTCCTCCCTGCCCGCGCTTCATTATGGGTGGGGATACACACACACTGCATTCGTGGGGATCGCAGATGAACCTGATGGAGGGAATTGAGACGGGTTCCCTATCTCATTCCGCATCCGTCAGGTCCTCCTCCCGTTCTCTGGGTTCGGAAGCATGCACTGCAGTTTCTTTCCCCCAGAGGCTCTTCACCTCTCGTCCACAGAAGAACTAAACTCTTCCTCCTGGACGCCCGCTTGTGCCTTCTGGGCTATCTCAATGTCTCAATGGGTTCTGCACACTATAGAACATGGCTACAGAATCCAGTTCATATCTCATCCCCCTACTTTCGGGGGTATTCTTCCTACACTAGTAGGGCCTATGCAGGCCCAGACAATGGACTTAGAAGT